>WBNM01001028.1:0-35412 GCA_013399055.1 Ramphastos sulfuratus | reverse complement strand
GCAGTTGCTTTCCCCAAAACAGAAGGAGGGAGAGCAGAAAAACATGCCTGGGCAAACCAGGCTATGTACAAGCCTAATGTGGCCTGCTTAGGCCTATCACGACAAAATCACAGCAGAAAAGCCCCAGACTCTTTAGATGCAAAAAAAGCAAGGCCTTCCCTTGCGCCAAAAAAAAAACCCCAGTGGCAATGATACGTGTGGTTAGCAGGGATATTATGTTAATGGCAAAACAGGAAACAAAACACTGTCGTGCTATTATTGTGTTACCTGCACTTAATTTTCCCTTGATAATAATTACTGTACTTCAGAGAATTACAGTCTTAAATGTGTGATTTCTCCTTTTCCTTTTTTTCTTTAGAGTTTGTAAAGATAGGTGACAACATAATGTATGAATACACATACTCCTCAGGGCTTCGAAAGCTTTTAAATCCGTATTTAATTTGACAGCCTCCAGTAAAAGAAGGCATTTTGGCATGTGTTTAGGAGCATTCCTGTTCAAGAAGGCACTGAAATTACAGTAAAGCACATGCTGAAGTGCTTTCCTGAATTGGGATCCCAGTACTCAGTAAATATAATCACATTTCCTCAAGTATTCCCTTAGTGTTAATATTGATGATAGAATCTGAAACTCTGAGGCATGGATCAAGAGTAGTCTGTGATCAGGAAAAGGCAGATAAATGGTTATGGAAAAGCAGAGAGATTAAGAAACACAGTACTAAAGCAAAATAAATGAGGCTTAGCAAAGCGGGATTTATTTGCCAGTTTTTATTTGTATCACTTTGTATGAAGTGATTCAAAAAACCCTCACATGTACCACATTTCTGCTTTAAGGAATCTTCTCGTCCTTTTTTTTTTTCTTTCTTTTTCTCCTCATTCACGGAGTGTTGAGTTGTACACAGCAGAAATAGAGCTAGTTAGAAAATCAGGGCTTAGCGAGCGAGGAAAGTGCAGTGGAGCTTCACAGTACTTCTTGAGGGCCAGCAGGTGACTGTTGACAAATCTTGTTCTTGCAGAACTTACTGTGTAATCTCAGGGAATCATAGAATGGTTTAGGTTGGAAGGGACCTCAAAGATCATCTAGTTCCAACCTCCTGTCATAGGCAGGGACACCTCCCACTAGAACAGGAGGTTAATGAGAACTTTCTCCCTTCTTACTCACCAGCACTGAGGAGAGCTTGTAAAAGGTCAACATGTGATAAGAAATGGATAAAGATGAAAGAATGCCTTTATTGCTCACTCCCAGACACAAAATACAGATAGTGGAGCATCTTTTTAAAAAAAAAAAAAAATTAGAGAGTTCATAGATAATGTAACATTTATATTGTGGCAGAACAAAAGGGAAAGTAATAATAGTAAGGTTATGATTTCATCTGCTTAAGCTCATAACAATAAACAAGATGTTAACGAATTAAAGCTGTCACATTATCAGTATAATTTTTCTTCAGTTTCTTTTTTTCACTGTGATTTACCATTCTCCTCTGGTTTATGCATCAGTGCCTGCATAAATAGGAAGTGATCCTTGTAATGTGAACAAAATTGCGAGTGTAAGCCTGAAAACTCTGTTCAGTTTGCTTAATGTTTTGGGTTTTGTTTCATGTATGTATCCAAAGATGCATAGCTATTTAATTGTATGAGAGAGATTTCTGCCTGGAGCATGTGTGGAGAGATCTCTTTCTCCTGTAGCCTAACATGGATCATGTATTTTCATTTCATGAAACTTGTACTTTTGGGGACAGATTTTGAGGTACTTGCATACAGTATAAAATTGAAACACGTCCACATTGGCATTCTTTGGGAGACAACTTGTGTAGAGTTTTAAAGTCATTGAGCTTGTTGGATTCTTTTTAAACATTGTACCTAGACTGAGTTAATTTGTGCAAACAGTTCTGTGAAATGTAAGTATCCCCAGAAAACCAAGTGAAAGCCTTGTAAAGATGATAAATACTTGAAGACTTCTCTGAAACTTCTCAGTAAGGCAGAGTTTACAGTGTTTTGAAAACTGCTATGTGCTTAAAAATTCTCTTTATTCACTTGGTGTAGGCATACCCATTTTTTCACTTGCTGTGTTTATTATTGCCAGGAGTTGCTCCAATCATGCTCTGTACTCAGTGAAGCTTTGCTGAAGAATGTCAGTCAATAGTTGCAAAGCTGTCAAGCACTTTGCCCTAACTTGAATTTACACAGGCACTTCAAAAAGAAATTAATGAAGTCTTGTGTCAGTGCACCTGTAGCCATTTTTAGTGAACTTCTAGAATATTTTTTTTTAAATTGTATTTATTTTTTCCTGGATCACAAAATGGATAAAAGCTTCACCAGCCATTGCAGAATGAGAATTGCAGTTTACAATTTCTTGTAGAAAGTATTCTCTTCGGGTTGGTGTTAGTGAATTTATTCACTTATTTATTACAGTGATAGATTATTCTCACTTACACTTTTATTTGACAAGCTGAACAGTGCTAAACCCTGCTAAAATCGTGCAAAGACCTAATTACAGAAACTACAAAGACATGCAAGAGTAAGCAAAGAGAAAACATATAAAAGGATTAAAGATCAAAAAATAGAAAGATTCCAGTGAAACTGCATTAGGAGACATCAGGCAGAAAAACATGAAAGAATTAGAGTATGGAGAACAAAGCTTTATAAAGCTTCTGAAAACTGACAGACATACTTCTAAAATTATTTCTGTTAACTCTCTTTATTAGAATGAAAATAGTTTACTGGAAAATAATATTTTTCAGAGTTGCACTCAACTAAATAAACACTTGATTTGTTTTCTTCGTTACTTCTGTTTATGGAGCTTGAGTTTCATCTGCAGAGTCAAGGAAGCTGGCTTTAACCAAGTGTCCTGGTTTCAGCTGGGATAGAGTTAATTTTCTTCCTAGTAGCTGGCACAGTGCTGTTTTGGATGTAGTGTGAGAATAATGCTGATAACACAGTGATGTTTTAGTTGTTGCTAAGTAGCGCTTATCCTAAGTTAAGAATTTTTCAGTTTCCCATGCTCTGCCAGCAAGCAGGTGCACGAGACACTGGGAGGGAGCATGGCCAGGACAGCTGATCAGAACCAGCCAAATGGGGCATATTCCATAGCATCATAAGGGAGAGTGGGGAACGTGGTCCCCCCACTGCCACAATTAGAACGTTGAGTTCCTCATAAGTTTTACTTCCTTTCAGTTCTCTCCCCGTGCCACTGGGAGGGAGGAGGAACAAGCAAGTGGCTGCTTAATTGTTGGCTGGGGTTAAACCATGGCTCCAGAGCTTTAAAAAGGAAATTGTATCTTTAATTTTAACTGAAGTACTCTGTAAAATTTATGAAGAATTATAGGATGGGGTTACCTTAATGCCTACTTTCTTGTGTTAAACAGGCCAACCCTTTTATTCCTTCTGTGCCTTTGTATACTGCCTTTCAATCTAATCCATATTTCCTTATGCAGTACACATAGCATTGCTCTGTGTGTAGAGCACTGACAAAACTGTGGTGGATTTGGATTTGACCCTTGCTTTTCTTCATACAAATGACCGTTGTGTAGATTTTCTCTGCACAGGGAACTGGGAGAATGGGCTAAAACAAATACACCCTGATCAGCAATAAGACTTCATGCATCGTGATTCCTCCTTTTGTCTTGGAAAACTAGACAAACTACAGACTTTCACAGTATTGCTGAGAGGTTTTCTCTATTTCCTACATACAGGCTTTCTGTTGAAGGTAGGAGGACCAGTTTGGATGTGATGATTGTATTAGTACCTCATGAATATGTTTTAACATGTAACTGACAAATTTGAGAGGGCTTTCTTTAGAGGGAAGTCTTTAATATGCTCCAGAACCTTTGTATAGATCAATACTTGCTGTATTTTGGTCACCATGGCACCACATTCCTCCAGCAGTTCTTTGGAACTATCAGATTTGCCTTTCCATCTCCAGGACCCACTCACAGGGGTATCAGTTTGGGAATGGATGAGCAGCACTGTGATTTTTCCACTTTTTTTTGTAGTGAGTACTGGTTGAGGTGGCTGTGCAGGCAGTCACTGGCTCTTCTCTGGGGTTGTTCTCCATGTAGCTGTTGCAGTATAGTTGAAGCCTGGGAGGGATACAAAGCAAGACAGATGGTTTCCCACAGACTTCCCCTCTAGCTCTTTCATCTTTCATCTAACTATTAATTCATCTGTTTGGATGGATACATTCACGCATGGAACCAAGATGAATAATAATGAGATTTTTAATAACTCCCTGCATTTGCATTCCTTGTAACTCTTTACATGGTTCTAGCTGATTAAAATGAATCATTTACATAATTAACATATGGTTATAGTGTTGGCTTTAATATGCTGATTATCTCAGTACTTTTGTCTAGAGTCAATTGGATTCAAACTGTAACAATTGTTTGAAGTGAGAATAGTTTATTCCTGTGAGGGTTGGTGAATATTTGCCATGGGACCTGGTTAGAAATAACACAACTGTCCAAGAAATTCTTTAATGTAAATCATGTATTAATAAAATAAAATAAAAAGTCTACCTCATCTGTTCTGTATAGGTCAGGCTTTACAAATAGCTTCCTATGTTTAGAGAGACTTCTGCATCAGTTCTTTAGTGACATACAAATAAAGTACCAGGCATAGTATTAAGAATGAATCAAGACAACCTATGCAATTGCTACATAATTCATAACGACTTTTTCCTTTAAATCATGTTTAGAAATAACACTAATTTCTTTAAAATTATATTAAGGTAGATGTACAAAGAAATATCTTTTTTTTATTACACAAAACGTGTTCCAGTATTGTGTTCTCTGCATTACCTTACTCTGAAGATTAAAAGAGGAATAGTTTTCATATTTTTTATTTTGTTTATTTCCTCCTAGCATGTCTGTGTAGCAAATAACACTGAAGCAATCATATTTTATGAATTGGTAGAATGTATTTCCAATCTTGCTCTCACCCTTGATGGTGTGCTTAGCTTCCTAATGCAGAGGCTGCCTGAAAACAGAACAGGAAAGCATAGTCAGTTTTTGTGGCTAGGTAACTAACACTTGTGTCAATGAATGCTTTTTGGATGTTCATGAATATTTGAAGCAAATTTGTGTTAATTGCACGACTGTTGTCCACAATTAGTCTGTGGTAGACATGATTAATTGTAAAGAGCCCTGACATTTATGCATAAAAGGCTTGAGGTCAAACAGAAATGGAGAAAAATGGTTGCTGCAGCATTGGCAGATGGAATGCTAATGCATTTTGACTCGTACTGAGAATAATGATATTTCTACATCAATAGCAAATAATTGTTTTAGAACTGTGGAATATTCTACTCTCCCTTTGCTTTTCTTTCTGTGTTTAACTTTCCTTCCTTCCACCCCAGGATGGCAGTCACTAGTTACTTTTGCAGTGTACTCTTTAATTGGCTTGAATAATACTCTGTCAAGTGCCTTACTGGAAACCTACACCAAATAGCTAGCTAGGAAAGGACTGTATCGATTGGCTTCTCTGAGGAAAAGTGTAATGGAAAAATCTTCTGATGATAATTATGCATGCATTTTGAAGGAAGTCTCTTGAATCTGTGGCTATATATCCTATCAATAAATGGGCTTCCTATGTTCCTAGGACACAGGCTTTAATGACATTTTAGCATGCTTATCATGTTGAGTAGTAAATAATTCAGCCGACGGAACCTCAGTGTTTTAATTTCTATTTTAATAATAAACAAACCTTCTTCATAGTGTCATTACCTGCCTATGAGTTTGGTCCGTAACTATTTGGGTCCATTTCCACCACAACACCTTGTGACACTTACAGAATCATAGAATGCTAAGGTTGGAAGGGACCTCAAGGATCATCTAGTTCCAACCCCCTGCCATAGGCAGGGACACCTCCCACTAGTACAGGTCACTCAAGGCCTCATCCAACCTGGCCTTGAACACCTCCAGAGAGGAAGCATCCACAACCTCCCTGGGCAACCTGTGCTAGTGTCACTTAGACCACTACACTGCAGTGTTCCAAATGGGTAGAGCTGTAGGGCTACAGCATTCTTCACAGGTTGCTGGTCCTAAGCCCTAGAGCTTTTTAATAATCAAGAGACCTTGCCTTTTGGAAAGGCAGCAGTATGGCTGATTCAGTGAAGCCTGGCTGTGTACACATGATGTACAGTAGTCAAACTGAAGGTATGTGTATCTGAAGCAGAAGGAGTTTCTTCCAGTTCTTCAGTGTTTGGGAGTTCACTCATAAGTTTCTTTTGTTCAAATTGACATTAATCATTCTGGATAATTATTAATTGACATAAGTAATTCTGAATAAGCTATTGATGGATGTATTGGTCTGGTGAAATTCTGCTGCTTTAGTTTCTGAGTGAACAGATTCCTTAATATAAGGCTGAATAGGAAAGACTTTCCCATCAATTATCAACATTTAAAAGAATCATAGAATCATACAATGGTAAGGTTGGAAGGAGACCTCAAGGATCATCTAGTTCCAACCCCCTGCCATAGGCAGGGACACCTCCCACTAGCACAGCTTACTCAAGGTCTCCTCCAACCTGGCCTTGAACACCTCCAGGGAGGGAGCAGCCACAACCTCCCTGGGCAACCTGTGCCAGTGCCTCACCACCCTCACTGGAAAGAACTTCCTCCTGACATCCAGTCTAAATCTTCCCTCTGCCAGTTTAAACCCATTGCCCCTTGTCTTGTCATTGCAAGAAACAAACAAAATTCCAAAAGAACCCTCAGATTAAGAAACAACCAAAACAAAACCTAAAACTGAAACAACAAAATGAGAACCAAATCAGGATGACTCTCTGAAGCAAGTGGAATTCCCTGCTGTCTTTTCCTGCATGTTAGTAAGCTTCCATTTGTCATGCTTTTACTGTAGCTTATATGGAAGATAGGTTAAACTTTTCCAATACCCTTATAAAGTGGGTTTTTTTGTTTGTTTATGTAGAGGCTCACTGCAAGATTTTGTGCTACTTTTTCCTTTTGAAGTTCCAGGAAATTTCATCATCTATTTGTTCTCACACAGACTCTTGGGTTTTGTTTTTTTTAAAGTGAAGACACCACTGCTCACTTGAAAACGTTGTGGTTTGTTTCTTTGGGATTTTTGTTTGAGTTTTGTTGATGGTTTTGTGGTTTGTTTTGGCTTGGGTTTTTTGTTTGTTTTGGTTTGGGTGTTTTTGGTAGCTCCTTGCAGTGGAACAAGCTTTTATTTATTTGCAAACTTTGCCACTTGGCCATTTGCAATTACTTTTCAGCACATCTCCAGAAAGTTAGGGGAAGTTCTTAACGCACCAATTTAGAATTAACTAGCAGTGCTCCTCAAAATGCTACTCTTGCCAGACAGGTTTTCAAACTGTGGTCCAGACAAGAGTGTTAAGTGTTCTATGAAATCACAGGGTTTTAAAGGCTTTTTCTTATGAATTGGGCGTTGATGGTTCACGGTGGCCTCTCCAAATGGTCTTTACTAGTCTGGAACACAGCATTGGAAATGCCACAACAGGTAACACTTCTTATGTAGTAGCTTGGCATGCTGACATTTGGCTATAATATATTTGCATCACACTAAACTCAGGTGCCAAATGCTTAAACACAGTAGGCCTTTGTATAACTCATGCATAAATACATTGATAATTAATTTTGATAAACCAAAAATCTATTTTTTTCCTCATAAAAGGGCAATCCACTACTAGTTTTACTCTGTTTTCTAATCTACACCAGATAACCTAAATGAGAGCAATCAGTTAAGCTTGTCCTTCAGGTAATACATACATCTAGGGGGATTAAATGAAGTGAAATACTGTCTTCTTCCATTGAGAACTTTTGAATTGCTCAGTGATGCCTGGTTATGTGGCTTCATTCTCAGGTATAGCATTCTTTCAAAGCAGAATATATGGTACCAATCTCCAGCTCTCCCATAATAAATGCTGGACTGTGGACAGGAGATGGCCAAAAGAGAGTGCCTGGGCAAACCTTAATCTTTAATAAGGTGCAGAAGTAGTCTATAACTGTCAAGGAATGACAGAAGAGCAGTGCTTTCAGCTTGCCTGCTCAGAATAGAAAATGGGGTCCTCTGACAGGCAAGAAAGGCTACTTTATTCTTTATTAGGTTTGGGGCTATTATTGTGCCTGTGTTATTTAGTTATTTGACATTTGCGAGTTGTTGGGGCAAAAGCAAGTCCAGTTATTAATGTGAAAGCAACATTTAAAATGGGTTTTTATGCTGAACTTGCATTGGAAACTCTTACACTTTGAAACAAAGCCATACCTGAATGTGAAATGAATGCTGTTTGTCATTTAGAAACGTAAGGCATTTTTGTATTAAAGCAAAAAGCAGCTACCCAAGATAAAAACAAGCAGACATTCAATATTTTCCAACTTTAACTGGATGAAAAAAAAATTCCCAAACCAAACAATGCAGAAGTTGGGTGGTTTGTTTCTTTGAACTGCTCCTTGCCATCTAGAATCCTTGATAATAGCTGGGGGGGGTTGTTTGTTTTATTTTTTTCTGTGTAGTCCGAAGTGTTTTCCCAAGCTTTGGCTAGAAATGTGACACTTTTTTCTCTAACTGCCTTGCCAGCTGTGGTTGTGTGCCACCAGACATCAGCCTGGGAGTATGCGAGGGACTCCTGATAATGCTTTTATCTGACTTGTGACAGACTCAGCTTCAGTTGCCCTGAGTCACCTGCGTTGGATGCCTTCCATGGGTTGAAGCCTCTCAGTCCAGTGCATGCTGCCATCTTTCTGCAACAATGTCCTAACAAAGTAGATGTTTACAAACTTAAGACAGTATTTTTCTCTGCTGTTTTACAGTGAAATCCTTCAGGTGCTTAGGTACCAATGCATGCCATTTCATTTGCAAGAATATCTGAAATGGTTACTAAGATGTGGGGGTTTTTTTGGAAAGATTTTGGTCTGTTTTATGGAGCAGTGAAATTGGGATTATTTAAACATTTTTATCTGAAAGTTCAGAAATTTTGGCTTATGAAAACCTAGTATGGACCTTCATGTTAGTAAGTTTAGGCAAGGTATTTGAGAATACATATTCTTCATATACCTGCATTTAAGCTAGCTGCCAAAGTGCAGTTTCTGACTTTTCCAAAATCTTACAAAACAAAACCATTTCCTTATCTGCTCATTTGTTTTGAGTTCTTAGTATCTATGTGAGATAATTGCATAGGAGTTAAAAGCTCTTTAATCTGAAAATTGACAAATAATGTCAATTTGTCTTGCTAAAGATAGGAGTTAGATAAAATCATAACTGCCAGACATGGTGATTTGTGGTGTTTGACTGGTGTGACTTCTCATTCAAGATTTTGACAGCACTCTTAAACCTCTAGAAAGGCCTACTAAAGTGTGTGGTTTACCCACTGTAGAGGTAAACCAATGAAAAATCAGTGATATGATAGAATGGTAAGGTTGGAAGGTGCTTCAAGGGTCATCTAGTTCCAACCCCCTGCCATAGGCAGGGACACCTCCCACTAGTACAGGTCACGCAAGGCCTCATCCAACCTGGCCTTGAACACCTCCAGGGAGGGAGCAGCCACAACCTCCCTGGGCAACCTGTGCCAGTGCCTCACCACCCTCACTGGAAAGAACTTCCTCCTAACACCCAGTCTGAATCTTCCCTCTGCCAGTTTAAACCCATTGCCCCTTGTCCTGTCATTGCAAGATCTTATAAATAGTCCCTCCCCAGCCTTCCTGTAGGGCCCCTTCAGATACTGGAAGGCTACTCTAAGGTCTCCTGGAAGCCTTCTCTTCTCCAGGCTGCACAGCCCCAACTCTCTCAGTCTGTTCTCATAGGAGAGCTGCTGCAGCCCTCTGATCATCTTCGTGGCCCTTCTCTGGACCCACTCCAACAGTTCCAGGGTTCCAGTTTCCTCCAGACTGAGTAGTTAGTTGACTCAGCATGAGTCAGCAGTGTGCCCAGGGTGCTGAGAATGCGAATGGCATCTTGGCTTGTATTAGAAACACTGTTGCCAGCAGAAACAAGGAGGTGATCATCTCCCTGTACACTGGTGAGGCCACACCTCGAGTATTTTGTGAAGTCTGGAGCCCTCACTATAGGAAGGACATTGAGGTGCTGGAATGTGTCCAGAGAAGGGCAACAAGGCTCATGAAGGACCTGAAGTACAGGATCTATGAGGAGCATCTGAGGGAGCTGGGATTGTTCAGTCTGGAGGAGAGGAGGCTGAGGGAAGACCTCATCACTCTCTTCAACTACCTGAAGAGAGGTTGGATTGAGGAGAGTGCCACTCTCCTTGATGACAAGTGACAGAACCAGAGGAAATGGTTACAAGCTGTGCCAGGGTTTGTTTAGGATGGATGTTAGGAAACATTTCTTCACTGAAAGGGTTCTCAAACATTGGAATGGTCTGCCCAGGGCAATGCTGGAGTCACCAGCCCTGGGGGTGTTCAAGCAGCCTGTGGACCTGGTGCTTAGGGACATGGTTTAGTGTTGACCCTTTAGTGCTGGTTCAAGGCTTGGACTGGATGATCTTTGAGGTCCTTTCCAACCAGATATATTCTGTGATTCTGTTAAGGTTGTTTTTTCTTTGGATTTTTTCTTTGGTTGGTTGTTTCTTTTCAGCCAAATGCAAATTTCATCTGATTTTTCTTACATTATCTTTATACAGTCTCAGATAAGCATATATATATTCATAGGCATGCTGAGTGCAATACAGACCAAAATAAAACTTACCCAAAACTGCTTAACAGTTTATTTCTGCAGAACACTCTAGACCTTTATAATGTTTTGTTGGCTTTTTTTAAGGTAGTCACACTCAGGGTGTGTAGCTATCTGGAATCTTTTTAAAGCACTTCCAGTAAGAAACTGGTTACTAGTTTCTAATCTTTGCATTCATGCTTGGGTTTGCAGATTGTCATCCTACATAACTTTTCAGGAAAATCCACACAGGAAAGGACAGCCTCTCAGAAGTGACAAATACCCAGAGCATGTGCATCTGCAGTCTGGCTCTGCTATAGCAAAAACATTCAAACACAGAACATTGTAAAGGGTGAGTGCCAAGAGGATGGAGCTCTGCTTGGTGATGCCCAATGACAGGACAAGGGACAGTGGGGAGAAGTTGAGCCATGGGAAGTTTCATGTCAACACGAGGAGAAATTTTTTCACTGTGAGGGTGACAGAACACTGGAACAGGCTGTCCAGGGGGGTTGTGGAGTCTCCCTCTCTGGAGATATTCAAAATCTGCCTGGATGTGTTCCCGTGTGACCTGGTACAGGTGATCCTGCTCTGGCAGGGGGACGTTGGACTGGATGAGCTTTTTGAGGTCCCTTTTGAGCCTCTAACATTCTGTGTTTCTGTGAAAATTCATAGTCTTCTTATCCAGCTGAAGTGACTGGCCAGGCAATGTGAAATGAAAGCATTTGCAATCATTCTATGAAGAAGTGAATAATAGGGCTTGTTAAGAGATCTTTCTGTATCCTAGGCAAAAATTCACCATTACTGTTGACTCAGTATTGATGCTCAGTTGTGCTTTGCTGGGAAATACTGTCCTGCAAGAAAAGGGAGAAACATCCAACTTGTTTAATTCTGAATGATCTTAAGCTTTAGGTTTTCTCTTGCTGAGGGATTAAAGTCAGGGGTGTGGAGCACAAGACCTACGAAGACCATCTGAGGGAGCTGGGGTTTTTTCAGTCTGCAGAAGAGACCTCGTTGCTCTCTAAAACTACCCCAAGGGAGATTGGAGTGAGGAGAGGACCAGCCTCTTCTGGATGACAAGCAGCAGGACAAGAGGAAATGGTTACAAGCTGTACTAGGGGAGGTTTAGGCAGAACATTTGGAAGTATTTCTACAGTGAAAGGGTGGACCACTGGAATGGTCTGCCCAGAGCAGTGGTGGAATCACCTTCCCTGGGGGCGTTCAAATGACACGTGGACCTGGCACTTAGGGGCGTATTTCAGTGTTGACCCTTCAGTGCTGGGTCAAGGGTTGTGCTAGGTGATCTTTGAGGTCTCTTCCAACCAGATATATTCTGTGATATTTCCAAGTTTTGAAAGAAAAGGCAGATATTGAACAATCTTTCCAAGCAACACTTTCTTTAGGAAATTTCCATATGACTTCACAATCTTTTTTTTCTTCTTCCTTTTTAAAAACTATTTCCTATATCCTCGTTGCTATTTTCTTGTTTTGAATCTTGAAGCATTTGCTTTCTGTGGCAAGTTTATTCTCTGAAGAGTGATTTCAGCCATATTGTTGTGTATGTAGTTGCCAGTGGACTTTTCATCTAATCTCATCATCATCATATCACTCAGTTAAGGGTCATAGCAATTTAAGTATGGCACTGTGCCATTCCAGACAGATGGGCGTGGGCAGGCAGCCAAGAATACATGTTAAGGGCAGAAGATTTTTCAGCAGCCTTGTTTGAAAGTGTACTTCAGCCCACATGTAGCATGACTGTACATACCTGATCCATTTTCTTCTCGCTTGTGCTGCACTATAAAGGCCATATCCTGTCTTAGAACAGCCTAGGATGGCACTCAGGTAAAAAAAAACTTGGCAAAGACTCTCTTAAGATACTGGTAGTACCAGAGAAGTTTCCATAACTCAGCAAAACAGCAGGCCAGTTATCTTTTTCAATTTGCCTCTGTTGAATTTAGTCACCTTACACAAGAAGGTTATTTTAATTAGAAAAACTAAAATTAATTTTAAAAAAAGTTGTCTTCAAGGTTGTCAAAATAACATCTTAAACTGGTTTGTAGATTTGAGTTCTGTTGTTATGGATTTTTTAATTTTTTTTTTTAACATGGATATAACAATGATGTTATTTCTTATTATTTCATATCAGAGAGAAATTCTGTATATTGGCCACTAATTTCTTGTCCTGAATGGGCATTCACATTTCTTGACCCAGCCTCAGTTAAAGTTTATTTTCCTTACTCTTTTTTAATGGTTACAGAAAGTTGCTTTAAGGAAAACATTTTAGTGCTGTCTAATCTAACACAATTTAATAGTGTATAAGGGATGTTTTGGTGATTTGAAAAAGAATACTCCTGAGCTAAGTTTAGTTGAGCAGCCAGGCATGATTTGCATTTTAAATATGTCTCCATTAGTCACAGACACTTAAAGTTTGGTAACAATTACTTTAATCATTTAGCCTTTATGAGGGTTATTGCTTTGCTTGAAAGTCAGTCATTTGTATCGTGTTGCATTTGTAAGTAGCGGTAGTTTTAAAGTAACATCTGAAGTTGGCACTGCATTGTGAGCTCTGCTTGTTGATAAAACTCTGNTTCACAGCCTGTAATATAATTTTCCCTATTAAAATATTCCAATTAGCTCAAACCAGCACAGTACCCTAACCATCACAGGTGTAGCTTTTAGATGTCTACAGGCTGACTATAAAGAGTTAGGGAAAAAAACAACCAACCAACCCACCCCCCCAAAAAAACCCAAAACAATAACAAAACACAAAATAACAACAATTTGTTCACAATCTTATTCTGTTCTTTCTCTAGAGGCACAAGCATAACAGCACTGTGTGCTTTTCCCCTCATGGTGTGCTCCTGTACAGGAGTCTGAATCATCCTCACTTGTATTGACTTGAAACTGTGGGTAAACAAGAGAGTAGTCATGTGATTGATGACCATACAGTGCAAAGCATGAACTGTGCCTGAAGAAAAGCTTTTAAAGTAATTGTGCTGCTTCCTCTTACATACACAAGCTGCATTACCCAGAGAATCACACGTTTTCTGGACTCCATTCCTCAGTCAGTTGCTATCTCTTCTCAGGTTTTGTGTCTTTTAACTTTTACTATGTTAAGGGGAGGAAGAAAGAAAAAAGAAAAAACAGTTACTTATTTAAGAGCTTTGGGGATACTGTGGCATATCTTATATTACACTGAATGCCATTGTATAACTCTGTTCATAGCAAAACTGGGTTCTTTCAGCAGTTCTGGTTTAATGGTGATTAAGAGAGCTAAATCAGTTCTTTTCATCATCTTTAAAGAAAGAGTGTGAATGAAGAATAAATGCCAGATAAGAGATTCAAGTGTAGCACAACTTTTATTTGGATGAAATAAATAGGCTAGAAGTCCAGAAGGGGCCACTGTAATTATCAGAATTGACCTTCAACCTATAATACCACTACAGAGTCCATCTGTTTTGTTTTAGCAGCCACATTGTATTATATATTAACCTTTTTATCAGTAGAGTGCTGGAAATGAGGTAATGAAAAAAATGCTAGACATCTTGTGGTCTAATGTGTACCATTTCGAGTTCTTCAGGCCAGAAAGTACATCATTGTTGCTAATGGAGGTGTCATAACTGAGTGCAGCACGGAAACTACTGTGACACTTTATTGAATCGAGTCCATGCAGGAACATAATGCAGTTATATCAGCTTAGGTAGTAGTTTCCCTGTTACTGCCAGGATTTGTGGTTGGAAATACACCCTTCATTCCTCCACCAAACTGCAAAACAAAAGCAAGACTGAAAGAAACTGTAGTCTATTTGGGTACAGTTAAGAAGTGCCCTTTGTCTACACAGGCAGGTTCCCCTGGCTGAGATCTGCCATCATTATGCTGCTTTCTTGTTATGAGACTATATTGCTTGGGAGAACACTGGATTTGTAACTAAGTCAAAAGTGTCAGATGTCCTCAATCCACTACTATACTCAACTAATTCCCTCAAGGTGATCCCATCTTCTTTGTGCCTCTGAGTCCTAAATTTTTAGTTCAATTTCCTGAGAGGTTAGAAGTTGCTCTTCTCAGGCACACCAAATGTTTGTGTTGACAGGCTACCTAAGATAGATTATATAGGTGATCTGTTTTAAGAAGCAGAATGTGTTGTTCCTGGGAGAGAGAAACATACTTGTTCTCCAGCAGGTGAGTGCAGATGCTGGGAGTGTAGAGAGAGTTTGCTAAACTGGTAAGGATTTTTCTTTACATTAAACAAAAAATGTTGAAAGATTTTTTTTTTTTTTTTTAAACTATTAGATGAATATTTTACAGAGATGAGTCTATGGACTTCTAGCAAAGATTCATTGTATTTTGTCTGTCTTGTTCCTTTGTCCTCCTAACTTTTGCTACAGGAGGAATTTTAGCCTTTTATTCCCTTCTATCACAACACAAAGTTCACCTGGGTCTGGCATCAAAGTATACAAACCCATGGAGTCTTGGGGACAGAGATGGGGAAATTCCCCTATGAAAACCTTTAAATGAACGATGAAATTCTGCCCCTGAGGTGGTGGTCTGTACTTGAAGAGGGAAAGGGAGCAGTAGGATAACCATAGCACCAGTGCTATATTTGTTTCATACCGACTCTCATAGCCAGGCTATTTTCATTCTTTTAATAGACAGAAAGTGAGCCTCTCCATAGGTCACTTCTTCTGGCCACTTCTCTCAATGTTTTCTGAGGGTTGGATACTCTTACACTGCATCCTTGTCCTTGTGCAGCTCCACAAGGAAAAGCAGCACTTCTTTTTTTAGTTTTTTGTTTGTTTGTTTGTTTTCCCCACATTCTGCTTTTGGAAAGCAAGTAAAGCTTTGTTGTGTTGAGTTAGTACTTCTAGCAGCACCTGGGGACAAGTGTTATCTCTAGAACTGTAATGCAAGGGCCAGTATTGTATTACATCCCCTCTAATGGGTAACTCTAAAGGGAGATCTTGCAATGACAGGACTAGGGGCAATGGGTTTAAACTGGCAGAGGGAAGATTTAGACTGGATGTTAGGAGGAAGTTCTTTCCAGTGAGGGTGGTGAGGCACTGGAACAGGTTGCCCAGGGAGGTTGTGGCTGCTCCCTCCCTGGAGGGGTGCAAGGCCAGGTTGGACGAGGCCGTGAGTAAGCTGTGCTAGTGGGAGGGGTCCCTGCCTATGGCAGGGGGGTGGCACTAGATGATCCTTGAGGTCTCCTTCCAACCTTACCATTCTATGATTCTGGGTACTTTCTAGTGATTTCAGCGTTTTCGCTACGACCGTCCAAAGCTCACTGTGTTTTCCTTTGGAGAGCAGAGGAATGAAATGAGGTGAATAAGTGCCTATAAGAAAATAGGTATACAAACCCATAAATACCAGTTCAGTCTGTGGTTTCATGGAAAGCATATAGTAAACAGTCAATTATTATACTTGGGCCAAAACCCCTTTTTCTGTAAGTCACATTTCATGGTTAAGACTCTTTCAGCTTCCTAGCCAGTTCTACTTAGTTAATATATTTGACCCAATGACCAAATGTGGCAACTTTTATGAATTATGTATCAGCCTCTTGAGTACCAAACTGTGTGCTTTGGTTTTATTAAATCATGTCTGATTTTATTATCTTTGTTATACTGTGCAGCAAGTTCATTTCTTTTGAATTCATTGTTCGGACTTAGAATTAAAAGATGCAAATTAAATTGTGTAGCTCCCCTCTTGTCTTCATGATGGGATTGATGAGTAATGTACCCATTTTTAGAATTCCAAATACTATTCTGATGTAGCTTCCTTACAATCTAAGAGCAGAAGATTGATGGAATACTTCAGATTCTCAGTTTCTGGACCCTGTGTTATCTGTTCTGAGAAGCAGATTTCCAGACTCAGTAACGTCATCAGCAATAGAGTGTAAGGTGGGTCTGTATACTTTGACTCGCCAATTAGTAAGACAGTAATTGTTTTCTAAGAAGCATAAATCACAGCTGTGCCCACTCAGCTAATAGCAGTATGACAACTCACTTAATGTAGTAACAGCTTGATATTTGGAAAAAAAACAGAAGCTTGGCACTTCTGCCCTTCTGAGGTATGGGCTTCAGTTTTCAAAATCATCTGGAAAGTGAATGAGGTTTGTGAGATACAAACAGAAAACACTGGCAGATATATGGAGAATGAAGACTTTGTATGACTTCTTTTTCTGCTGCCCCTCAATTGCCTATGTTATCACAGAATGTCAGGGGCTGGGAGGGACCTGGGAAGCTCATCCAGTCCAACCCCCCTGCCAGAGCAGGATCACCTGTACAAGATCACAGAGGAATGCATCCAGGTGGGTTTTGAATATCTCCAGAGAGGGAGACTCCACAACCTCCCTTGGTGGCCTGGTCCAGTGTTCTGTCACCCTCACAGGGAAAAAAATCCTCCTCATGTTCAAATGAAACTGCCTATGCCTCAACTTCCACCCATTATCCCTTGTTCTGTCATTGGGCATCACCCAGCAGAGCCTGGCTCCATCCTCCTGGCACTTACCCTTTACATATTGATAAACATTGATGAGGTCACCTCTCAGTCTTCTCTTCTCCAAGCTAAAGAGCCCCAGATCCCTCAGGCTCTCCTCATAAGAGATGTTCCATTCCGTTAATCATCTTTGTGGCTCTGTGCTGGATGCACTCAAGTAGTTTTTTGTCCCTCTTGAACTGGGGGGCCAGCAGGGCAGAGTAGAGGGGGAGGAGAACCTCTCTTGACCTACTAACCACAGCCCTTCTAATACACCCCAGAATGGCATTGCCCCTCCTGGCCACAACAGTACATTGCTGGCTCATGGCCAACCTCCCATCAACTAGGACCCCCAAATCCTTTTCCCCTTCGCTGCCTTCCAACAGGTCAGTCCCCAACCTATCCTCATCCCTGGGGTTGTTCTTTCCCAGGTGCAAGACTCTACACTTGTCCTTGTTTAATTTCATTCAATTTCTTCCTGCCCAACTCTCCAGCCTGCTATTGTTCAGTCCAACCCATCAATATAAATACTCCAACTGAACCCAAGTGTGAGCTGTATTTCTTGTGTTCTCATAGTTAGGAATTTCTGGATGAAATGCTAACTGTAAGCCTGTTTGACTGGAAGAAAAAGTAGGGGAGCTCATCTGCGGTGGTGTTTTGGTTTGGTTTTTGGCGGTGGTTGTTGGAGGGTTTTTTTTGTTTGTTTTGGTTGTTTGGGTGGTTTGTGAGTTTTGGTTTTTTTGGGTTTCTTTTTTTTTTTAATTGACTTGAATTGCTCAGTTCCAATTTCGGAACAGTTTTAAGCATCTGGATGGAATCATCCAAACTCTGCAATCCAGGATGCTAACTAGATCCCACATATGCAACAGTACTGATCCAAAAAAAAAGGGCAAAATTAAATGATAGATGGCATGTGTTATTATACTACTGCCTGAGGCTTTTCAGTATGCTGCAGCAGAGGGTTTTCCCTTTCTGAATGTTTATTTAAAGTCAAATTAAATCTGCTCCATTTATAACTTCTTTGTTGTATTAGATGAAAAGTATATCTAGTGTTTTCACTACTCTGCATTCCTACTGCTCCCATCTTTGTGTTAAGACAATTATTATTTTTTTTTTCCTGTTAAAAATAAAGGGTTAATTTCTTGGCTCTCTGGGTTCCAGTTTATATACAGTCATATAGCTTGGCTAGAAATAACATACCCATTCTTAACAGAGAAAATTCAGATTCACCATGCTCTTGAAAAAGATGGTTAAAACATTCTTTCTATTTCCTGTCTTCAGAAATGGACAATTACCAGTATTTTCCTGGCTGTGAAATTATTATTACACTTAAAAAAACCCCATATACTTAAGTGTTACTTTTCTTATTTTTATGGGAATAAAATTAGATCCTCACCTTACAATGGGTATGTTTATGACTCGACGGTAAATATTGCTGAGGAACATACTGCTCTTTTTTGAGTCAGTCTGATGAAAGCCTTGAGTCAGGACAACAGTACAGGATTTTCTGTGTCACAAAGTAGTTGCTGAATTGAAAGACATTTGGAGCAGAGTCGTAAATGAGTCAGGGATAAAGGATGAATGGACTTGTGCGGTTTGACTACTTGTCATTTCATTTGAATCTGTGGAGTTGCACCAGTGTAAATTAAAATCTGTGTAGTCAAGATGACATTCTTGAATACTAAAGATTTTCCTGTTTTCTTCCTATTTATCATAGATGTACTCTTGGATGAAGAAGATAAGTTTTATGCTCCATGTATTCTTTTCTATTATGGAGGCTGAAATATTACAATTCCTTCTTCAAAGAAAACAACGTATTTGAATGAGAACTAATTACCTCTTTTTTTATTCCAAGTGACAAAAGCTAATATATCACACTTAGCCACTCTAAGAACTCCATTTCAGTAAACTAATTAAACTAATCCTATCTCTACTCATTA
Organism: Ramphastos sulfuratus; assembly: GCA_013399055.1. NCBI lineage: Eukaryota > Metazoa > Chordata > Aves > Piciformes > Ramphastidae > Ramphastos > Ramphastos sulfuratus. The sequence continues at coordinate 16,369 of WBNM01001028.1, read as the reverse complement.
TTCTCAGTTCTGCTAAATATTTTAACAGCATAGATTTATGTCATTACATAAATTATATCATACTTAAAGAAAACAGTTTGCATAATGGTGTATTTGCATTCCCAGGAGTTTATTTGGGGTTTTCAATTCAGGCTTCAGGTTTCAGTTGAAATAATATTATTTGCCTTATTTAGGGTGGTAATTCTTCTTAATTATTACTAATTATCTAGAATGATGTATAGCTTTAATTAAATGTAAGTGCTTGGCATTCTCGTTAACATATATTAAACAGTGACAGTTCTCCTTCATATAGATAATACAATGATAGAAAGTTGTGATGTTTCCTACAGTTTACAACTTGTAATTTAGTAACATAATAGTTGATTAATTTACCAGTCATGGCGGGGGGGGGGGAAAGTTGCTTTTTGATTGTTAGCAATTGTGAAATTAAAAGGCCATGTGCTTACCGTCCATTATTTCAGCTACATAATTAAAATGAAAAAAAATTAATGTTCTACTTATATTTTTAAACCAGAATACACTGAATGCTAAGAATTTAACAGCAATGTTGCTTAGAAGCTGTAAAGGAATAATGCATAAGTACCACTTTAAGCTAAATTGCTTTCTACTTACAGGCACGTAATGCAATTAAATCAAGAAGCTGTAAACCTCCCACATCTCCTAAGTTTAGTTTAGATATTTGTACTGAAAGTATCTGCTGCTGAGCTTTCCAAAATGATAAAGGCAACAAATAATTAGTCAGATGGAATATACAGTATATGATTCATATGAGCTGTATGGAGGATTCATAATTTTATTGATGATGAACCACTTAAATCACAGAAGTAATGATGTTCTAATTTTAAAGCCAGTTTTCATACTATTATCTGGACTTCAATTTCTGTCACTGTTAGTGGCTTATTGAAGCACTGACACTGAATCATGAGGGGTTTTGGAAAGTCACAAAGAAAGGGAATTAATTGTAGTTGGTTCTAGCTGAGGATCTTTCATGATTTCTTAAAGAATGACAGACAGACAACTGACAGACAATTTGTAAATTGTTTTATCCTAAGTGCTGTAGGTTATGGTCCCTCAGCTCAACACGTCATGAAAGCTATCTCACTGTTATGCCTGCCAAGTCCAATCTGCCAGCTTGAATTAATAGAACTGTAATTCATCTTCCAGGTATCAAGCAAGCATCAACACACACTTCCCAATGACACCTTACCCTCTTCTCCACCTTAGTTGCTTCTAGAATGCAGCAAGAAGAATTACTTTCATATTTTGCTTACCAGTGATCAAAGCCTTTCATTGATGTACTAAGTATACACATATATGCTGTTACTTTGCCAAGTATTTGTCCCCAATTCATACAAACAGTTGTATTTCTGTGATCTGTGCTATTCCTTTTCTGAGATATGGGGAAAAAAAAAAAAAAAGAAAAATGTCAATCAGTATGCAGATTAATGTTTTAAAGTTTTAGTTTACTTTTATTAAACTAATTTGCAAAGATGTTACCTACAAACAAGGTTCAGATCTGATTAACAGAGGCTAGCATGATGATGTAATCTGATCATATTGATGTGGAAGATACTGCAAATGTATTCTGGAATGCCAGAAATTGCTAGGAAGAAAAAGAGAAATGGAGCATATGGACATCCTTTCTTTTGTCCTTCTCTAATACATCTATTCCTTAAGATTTTGAAGAACAAAGGTAGCTGCTTTGAATAACTTGATCCAAAATACTGTGTGAACCATTCCCTCTCAGAATCTAGGGTAGAATAACTAAATTATCATTTGAATAATATCTGTTTTCAATCGTATTTTTAGAAAAAATAGTCAATGGAAGATTATAACTAGTCCAAAATCAACAAGCAAATATTGTGTGTAATATTTTTACATGACTTCTTAAAATATTAATGCATCGCATTGGCAAAGATGTTTAATAAGGAAAAGGTAGATTATAGAGCTTTTGACCTTTACCGTGCTTCTTCAGATTTCAGCTCCATCAATCTGGAGCCCCCAGCACAGGAAGGACATGGAACTGTTGGAGTGGGTCCAGAGGAGGGCCACAAAGATGATCAGAGGGCTGCAGCAGCTCTCCTATGAGGACAGGCTGAGAGAGTTGGGGCTCTGCAGCCTGGAGAAGAGAAGGCTTCGAGGAGACCTTAGAGTAGCCTTCCAGTATCTGAAGGGGGCTACAGGAAGGCTGGGGAGGGACTATTTATAAGATCTTGCAATGACAGGACTAGGGGCAATGAGTTTGAACTGGCAGAGGGAAGATTTAGACTGGATGTTAGGAGGAAGTTCTTTACAGTGAGGGTGGTGAGGCACTGGCACAGGTTGCCCAGGGAGGTTGTGGCTGCTCCCTCCCTGGAGGTGTTCAAGGCCAGGTTGGACGAGGCCTTGAGTGACCTGTACTAGTGGGAGGTGTCCCTGCCTATGGCAGTGGGGTTGGAACTAGATGATCCTTGAGGTCTCCTTCCAACCTTACCATTCTATGATTCTATGATAATGATTGAAAATTGGTAGTGCTGATGCACACTCAGTGAGCTCTAAGCAACAAGCATGCTCTTTGTGCAAAAGATGCTGGTGATTGTCACCTAAAAGCTGTCACAGGATGTAGCAGTCTTCTAAGTGTGGCAGGACACTCAAAGAGCTGAATGGGTCTAGAAACCAAACTATGGACCATTATGTGAATATTCTGATCAGGTCAGACCTAGGTGAAAAGCCTGTCATTCCCCTCAAGGTATCTATCTGCTTGGAAAATACATGGGAAAACTTTTTGATACTGTCTTGTGGTTTTAAGTGCTTACCAGGTGTTCTAGATCTTACTTGGAGCTTGTCTTGTTTGTGCAAACTGCTGAGCAATGATGTGAGTAGAGTTGAGGCTACTTCTGTGGAAATCAGAGCAAAATGGAAGGTATGCAGAACAGGCTAAAAAAGCGAGTGGGGAAGTTGCAGTGACAAATGCATCAGTAGACTTGGAGCTGGTAAGTGCTCACAAGATTAGTGGAAAGTGTAGCTTTCATTGAGTGCTGTGTCCAGTTTTGGGCCCCTCAATTTAAGAAAGATGTTGAGGTGCTTGAACATGTCCAGAGAAGGGCACCAAGGCTGGTGAGAGGGCTGGAGCACAGCCGTGTAAGAAGTGGCTGAGGGAGCTGGGGTTGTTTAGCCTGGAGAAGAGGAGGCTTAGGCGAGACCTTATTCTTCTCTACCACTACCTGAAAGGAGGCTGTAGCCAGGTGGGCCTTGGTCTCTTCTGCCAGGCACCCAGTGACAGAACAAGAGGACACAGCCTCAAGCTGTGCCAGGGCAGGTTTAGGCTGGATGTTAGGAAGAAGTTCTTCACAGCAAGAGTGATTGGCATTGGAGTGGGCTGCCTGGGGAGGTGGTGGAGTCACCATCCCTGGAGAGGTTTAAGAGGAGGCTGGATGAGACGCTTAGTGCCATGGTTTAGGTAATTAGAAGGGTTAGGCGGTAGGTTGGACTCAATGATCTCAAAGGTCTTTTCCAACCTTCTGTGACTCTGTGATTCCAGAATCTCAGTTTTGATGGATTTAGAATACTTTGTTTTCTTAAATTGTTTATCGAGTGAGATTTAAAAACACTCAAAGCAGCAAACCCCTAAAATACTCCCAGAACTACAGATGACATATGGGTGTACGATAAATAAGGGGCTGGGAGAACATCAGCCATGTCATCATCAAGTAACCTGTTTTATCAACACAAAGGACAAGCAGAAAGGGACTTTATCCTGTGAAATATTTATCTCCCATTTTTCTCATCATCATCTGTGTTGTGGAACTGTATTCCTCATTGTTAGTATTGGTAAAATCCAAACTTCAATTGCAAGATACCATAATAGCTAATGAAATTAGATGTACTCTTCAAAATATGCTGTGGCTGAGGAAACTATGAAGTGTGTATATAGCTTCTCTATGCTTGATTAGCTTTTTGCAGTCAGTTCTGTGTTTTACTTGGTGGATGAATGTGATTATTAATATTTTTTTGTAGCTCTACACATTTAAGTCCTTTATAAGCTGTAGTAACAGTAGGTTGCAAATTTGTCTGATAATGTTTTAAATTTCAAATTTCAGTGTTAAAATTTGTTGAAGTACCTTGTACATATGTATGAGTTTGTATATATAACTTAATCTGTATAATTTTTACATTAAGAAGTACCTGTGTATTTATGTAGTGAGTATTGTGTAGCAGTGTGTATTTATTTATTTAAGTAGACATAATTTGTGGTTATAGAATTTTTTACACTAAGCTTTTTTAACCATGCTCTCTTTTTTTTTTCTTTTTTTTCTTTTTTTTTTTTTTTTCCTTTCCTACTTGGGTTAATTATTGAGTGTTAACCTGTAAAACATGCCTGTAAACAGAATTATTTCCAAAGCAGAGTTCAATAATAGTTTTACTTATGTTTTTCTTTCAGGCATGTCTTATTTATTTAGCAATGAATCTGTTTTTATTCTTTATTTTAGAGTTCACAGTACCTTACGTACTTGCATAATTGGCATGTAAGGAGCACCACTTAAATGCACATATACATATCCTCCCTGAATAAAGCAGTAAGAGAAATGTGTTGGAAACTTAATTTAGTTTCATACTGCTAAAAAATGAGGTGTATTTGTGGATCACGCTGCTCATATGTTAGCTATACTTAATGATCAATGTATGATAAATACTTCATTGGCCAAAAGATCTCTGGGTGATGTAAGTATTTTTTGGAAGAGACTGAAGCCAGAGACTTCAAACTGTAAAGGTGATGAAAGTTGCTTTGAACTTTTTGAAAGAAACACAGTCTCATGTCAGTTTTTTTGGGTTTTCTAGCATTCTGATATTTTGACAAGGGACACAATTTTATACATTCTGAAAACCAGATCTTTCATGTCTGTAAGTCATTACAGCTCAACTCCTCTTGAGGATCTGACTTCAAGTGCTAAATATACCAATTCTATCTTTTGCTAGGCAAAGAAGATGATGACAGTATATTCCCATGCACTCACAGCAGCAGTTTCATATATTTGATGAGCTCACATTCACAAGACATCACCATATCCTGTAGTATACAGCCAGGTGGACCAGACATTACATAGTCCATAGTGAGTAAAGAGTCCTACATTATCTTAAGCTATATATCCATTACTTTCTAGAACTGTGGTGACTGGGGTGGGGGTGTAGTATTAGGAAATCTTCCTGATTGGTTAGTCTAACAAAATGCTTTCTCTTTTTGTCATGTTCTTCTCCTATCCTGCCATGTGTTCTGACAGTTTCCTTCTAATGCAGTCGCCTAACAGGCACCGTTGTTATGATGTGCATTATAGCCTGAAGTGGCAAATGTCTGAACTCCAATGTATGCATAAAAAAAAATAGCTTCTCTATAGTTGCTGCTGATCATGATAACAAAAAGAGATCTAGAAAGAAAATTAGCCCAAGTGAGCTAAGAGCTCTCCAGACATAACATATGGGTACGAACAAATGCTTAAAAGGATATGCTCCAAGTGTTTAAGTGGTCTTTACATACTGCAGCCACAGAACCTGGTATTCAGATGGCATGTATTTATTATTGTGTTTTGTTGGTTTGGTTTTGTTTTTTCTTGTTGCTAGCACAATACTTAAAATTCCAAAGTGAAAGTATGATACTTAAGCTATTAAAAACAAGGGATGATCATAAAACTAATTTGTAACTGGATTCGTTTTTGTACTTTTAAAACCTGCTGGTTCTGCGTGAACAGGCCATAAAGACTAATTTCAAATCTAGATTATTGGCCTGGTGCTTTCGTGCCTGACTCTACATGACCTGTATTCAAGGAGTTTGCAGCTGAGGTGTTAAATACTCTGAGTGGCCCAAACCAGCTAATATTATGAATTATATATCCCAAACACACAGCTAGTTCAAAATCTAATTAATGGTATATACAAGACTGACCAGTACATGTAATGTAATGTAATGCTTGGCAGAGAGGGTTGGACTTGATGATCTCTGAAGGTCCCTTCCAACCTCTAAGGTTCTGTGATTCTGTGATAACATCTTCAGTTAACCAGATGGTGCATTTGGATGGTGACAGGTGGACACAAGGTGGGGTAGGTGCAGATAGGAACTCGTGGAATCAGAGGAATGGAGAACTGGTTATATTAGAAAAGAAGTTGGCATGTTTAGGCAAGCACAGAAAAGGGCTGAGAAGAGAGTATTGTTACTCTTTATGAGTGCATTGGAGTAAAGGACATATTAAGCTAGAAGACAAAAATAGGTATATGCTGTCCAGAATAATTTACAAAGAGATAGATAAGAACTTTTAAATACTCACATGAGGGAGTTTCTGAAACGGGATTCCAGTTTAAGCATGCACCAGAGGAGGTCAAACAGTTAGCAGATTTTTCAGAAATGTTTTCTTAACAAAGATTACATCATTTGGCTTCCTAGCAGGAGACTGGACTCACTGACTCAGGAGTTATCTTCCAGTTCTGCTTTCTTTCCAAGAAAAGTCAGAGTCACAGATGCTCTAGCATTTTCAACTGCCAAAATCCCTGCAGCTGATAGGATTAACCTGCTAAAGTTCTGCATGAATAATAGAAAATCTGAGTTTTCTCATCCACATTCAGTAATTCACACACATTACTACATTTGATGACAGTGCTACTTTTCCTAAACCTTGTCTTTTATACATGGCAGCCACAGAAAATTCTTACTTTGAAATGTGCAATGCTTGGACAATCAGCTGCTCCCACAGAGCATCTCTTTGGCTTCATTGAGGCTTCATGGGCATGCCAGTCTGTTCTGCAATGCCGATTGTAGGTTCTAGGATTCTATATAAATTTAAATCACTTCTTATGATGTGATAAAGGAATTATGGTTTATATCAATGCAAAAGAAGATGAGTGTAGACCTTATCAGATTACTTTATTTCAGGGGAAGGTTAATTGGCAATGCAGCTCACACAATGTGTGATGAGGTGGAAAAAAAAAAATAACAGAAATGACCACAGTCAGTGTGTGCAGCCCTTGTGCTTACCATTTTTCCATTTTCTTAAGCATTTATGGACAATTGAACTGACCCAGTGTGCAGCAAATGGATACTTTCCACATCTTTCTGTGCATGCTGTCAAATTCATGTGTTTTAAAAATTACTAATAGTAAGTGCAGAGAAAAAAGGAGTGTTTTGAAATGATACTAAATGTCAAATGTAGTAACCACAGCGTGGCTGAACACATAGTTCTGAAGCTTGCAGAATCAGCTACTTAATTAAATTTTTCACTTGTAAAATCTTACTCATAAAGTGCTTTTCAAGAACACATATTTGTGCAAAATTGAATTTCAGAATTAGAATCTCAGTGAAGGGATGCCTCAATGTTCCTTCCATCAGTGGAGTTGAATCTGCGTGTTTACACTTTTAATGTATGTCTCATTAATGGTATTTCAAAGATTAATGATAGCACAGTACCTGCACTGAAAGTTAAACAACTCCAGGCCAAGNGGCTGTCCTGGCCACCTGGGCACACTGCTGGCTCATGTTCAGCTACTATCTACCAGAACCCCCAGTTCCCTCTCTGCCTGGCTGTTCTCCAGCCACTCTGTCCCCAGCCTGTAGTGCTGCTTGGGGTCGTTGTGGCCAAAGTGTAGAACCCTGCACTTAGCCTTGTTAAATCTCATCCCATTGGCCTCTGCCCACCCATCCAGCCTGTCCAGAGCTCTTATAGTTCTGTGTATGTTGATATTGTAATTTCCATCGTGAGGAATAAATTAGGATAAAATCCAGCTTCACTGTGTCTGGTCTTCAGGATTCTGTGGGAGCACATCTGATAATATTCACAGAAGCCTATTCTGGCTTTTAAGTAAGGTCCTAGTACATGAGAAGTCCAGGACTTAGCCTTGTGTACATATATGTATATATTCATATCCTTGTGAGTGTTATTTTCAGGGTGTCTGAAATTATCTTGTATGCCAGATCCTTTCCCAATTTAATTTTTACACATAGCTGTCTGTGTAAATGTTGTTGTTCCAGTTGCATTAGCTTACACCTCCTGAAATATTCTCCTTCATTTTTATTGAGAATTATCACTAAACCAGAAAGAAAATTGTCCTTTCTTTTTCAGGGTAGATAGAAGCATTTTACTTCTACCTATTTTATCAGATTGAAACCTTTCATGCCACTCTTAAATAATTATTATATCTTCCCACCTTGCCCTTTGGAACATTTATTCATGTTAAGCAATGAGCCAAATAAGTGTTTTAAACTGTCACCCAGCTCACTTAACAAACTCCCAATGTACAACTTGATTCACATGAGTGGAAAATATTGTATCCATATTTTCATTATTCTAACTAGATACCTGCCTGTTGTAGAAGCAAGGTGAGGAGCCATTCATATGTGTGCACGTACTGACATATCTACAGGCATTCAAACAAAGGCTGAAATAGAGTTAGGAGAATATGCACAAATTTATTTGCTCTTTTTCTGGCCTTTTCAAATTCAGAAAATGTGCTGGCATTTTGGGTGGTTCAGTAGTGTCAGCTCATTTCAACCCCTCTAAAGACTTAATTTAAAAAGCAAAATTAATTTTAAAGCCCCAGTAAATTTCTATGGGCGATATCACAACCTGCTTAACTATGAAAGAGCAGGTAAGGAAAGTGTGGAAAGAATAAAGGTTGAGTACAATTAGTAACAAGCAGTTTGGTCTTGCTGGTGGTAAGCTGAATGTTACATGCTGGTAGAATACAACACCTTGGACAAGAAATACTCTTGAGTATTTACTTCATTTGATGACTTCCTGCAGCTGATTAGTCCAGTTTCTTTCTGGAGGAACAGTGTTGCCTATCACATTCTTTAGGTAGCTGTAACAGTTCAAAAGATGAAATAAAGAGAGGTTGTAGTGAGGTGGATATTGGCCTCTTATCCCTGATATCACAGTATAGCAAGGTTGGAAGAGACCTCAAAGATCATCAAGTCCAACCCACTACCACAGACCCCAAGATTAGACCACGGCACCAAGTGCCACGTCCAAACGTGCCTTGAACGCCTCCAGGGACGGTGACTCCACCACCTCCCTGGGCAGCCCATTCCAGTGGGGAATGACTCTCTCAGTGAAGAACTTTCTCCTCACCTCCAGCCTAAACTTCCCCTGGCACAGCTTGAAACTGTGGCCTCTTGTTCTGGTGCTGGTTGCCTGAGAGAATGGTAGAAAGAGAGAAAATGGCTTCAAGCTGCACCACGGAGGTTTAGGTTGGATATTAGGAAAAATTTATTGACTGAAAGAGTGGCCAGGCATTGGAATAGGCTGCCCAGGGAGGTGGTGGTGTCCCCATCCCTGGAGGTGTTCAAAAAGTGTCATAATGGCCATGGGGGTGTTAGATCAACAGTTGGGCTCAAAGATCTCAGCAGTCTTCTCCAACCAAAACAATTCTGTGATTCTGTTGTTTGTAGGTGTTCCTTTTACAGAATGTTTGAATCTTTGAGCTAGTTATAGTCTAAGAGAAATAATCCCTGGTTCTGGATTTACCAGCATTTGACTGAATATTGTTGGGTTCCCAGATTAATATGTATAAAATGATTGTTACTTCATCTCTGATCACAACCTTTTGATTAATCTTTACGTTCTCTTGGGCAGTCACGCAGAATTTGCTACAAAGTGCCGCAGCCAAGTAAGCATTTAAGATTTTCATTGTTAAGATTAGTTAAAATATACATTCAGGTTTTAGTAAATGCCACTAATTTTAATTTTCCTGAGACATAAAAAAGGCTGCTTGGCCCATTCAGCCTTTTCATAACCAACATACGATACATTTAAGTAGAATAAAGGGACAAACTGACCTTTTAGCCATGTAAAGCTGATCAGATTGCTGGAGTTAGAGGAGTATGAAAACTACTAAGATGGTCTAGCACACACCTTAAAGTATGCTTTTTTTTTTTAACAAAATTTGTTATTAATAGAGATTTTCACATGTACATGGAGTATTACAAAGAGCTGCAGATACAAAATGAAGCTATTTATTGATCAGAACTGATTTTTTTTTCCCTTGAGTCTGTGCCCTATCTGTAAAGTAAAAGTGCTGACTGCTGCACACTGCTGATTGCAGATTTTTTTGACAGCAAAGACCTGACTCTTCCCTAATCCATGTAGCTGCATTGTATGCATTACAAAGCTTGTGTGACAGACCTGTTCTGTATTCCAAGAACTGCAACATACCTGTCATCAGATAGAAGCAAGAAAGCACAAGTCATCACTTTAGAAGCAGAACAGATGACTGAAATTATTTCTTACTGCTAACTAATTCCCCTTTTAGTGGAGATAAGCTGCTTTGTTCAGCTGTAAATGAAACATTAGGGTATTAGCTGTCGAGCCAGAAGTATTGGAGAAGCAAAGATTTTATCAGCAGTAGTAACATTTTGGGCAATTTTTTTTTTTGTTGGGCAGAATACTGATCTCCAGAGGTACAAAGAAACAAAGCTCATTAAGGTAAATGCTTAAATCATACACACACACACACACAAAGCAAAGACAAAGGCTTATTATCTTTGTTTCAGGGATAGAAAAAACATTTGCACTTTCTCATCTCTGTGTAGCATTGAAGAATTATGTTGTACTGATATTAAAAAGATGCATTTATAGATTCGTAGAATGCTTTCTGTATATATCCAAGGGAAAAATGCAGTTATGAAATATCAGCAGAGCTGTAGTAAGTGATGGCTTTTTGGAAATTGTCTTGTATCCCTCTGAGTAAAATTAGGTATCTGCACATTGTCCTGGAGTTTACATTCATCAGATTCATAGACTAGAATTATTGAATGAGTGTTTGAAATAGAGAAGAATACTGTTATACTGGTAACAATATCCATACCTAAATTTAATTCATAATAAGGTTTTGTAGTGTAAAGCAGTAAGATAATGGGAGGAGAGGAATTCTGCTGCTGTGAGGCACTGCAGCTAAAGAAAAACATATTTATTTGGAGTATGATGAAGGAATTGCTCTTTACAGTGAGGGTAGTGAAACACTGGAACAGGTTGCCCAGGGAGGTTGTGGATGCTCCCTCCCTAGAGGTGTTCAAGGCCAGGTTGGCTGAGGCCTTGAGCGACCGCTTCTAGTGGGAGGTGTCCCTGCCTATGGTGGGGGGGTTGGAACTGGATGATCCTTGAGGTCCCTTCTAACCTAAATCATTCTATGATTCCCTGAATTACAGCACTGTAAACCAGGGACAGACATAAACTTGCTTTCAGAAACAATTAAATAGGAAGTAAGTAAAATAGGTTGAAGGAACCTGCATGTGAGAGCTTAAAAAGACCAGAGTACAGCCTGCGAGTAGCCAGAGGCAGATCCTGTTTTCCATCACTACTTGTTTGAAGTAGTGTTTCATAAAACTGTAAAACAGAAGTAAGTTTAATAAAGAATACAAATAACAGAAGTGTGCAGCTGAAAAACTGTGCAGAAAATTCTGTTAATAGCTGACACAAATGCCTTCAAAATGTTCTCTGCGCAGCATCTAGGACTTTGAAACACCAAGAAAGCTTAGCAGTCTATCCTGGAATCTACAAGAGTCAAGGAAATGCTTTAGAAACAAACGAGGGGGTGGAAATGAAGACAGCCAAACCATGGAGTGTTTAGTAATGGCTTTCAGTAAATAGGAAACACAGGCACCTTTTGGGGTGAAATCACACATAGATAACAAAACATACTGAAGTCTGCTAGTTTTCTTTTACTGCTGTCAGTCAGTTGTTCAATGATGGGCAGATCTTTTTCTGATCTATCACTTTCTGTTTCACAAAGAAGGCAAACAGATTATAATATTAGCTCACCAGTATTGCCCATCTGTTTTATTTTCTGTGAGTAGGTGCAATAGTGTCCTGGTTTTGATGGGAAAATATCCCAGGCCAGCTATGGGCCACAGACCATTTGCAGTTTTGTGTCAGCCAGGACAGCTGGTGGAATTGGCTGCTTGTGTGTCCTACATTATGGAATCATGAGCATCCCACTCACTGTAAATGGGGAAGTTAACTGAGGAGAGGGAAGCCTCCTGCTAAAGCCTTCTGTTTGGGCTTCTGCTTTGACTTGGGCTCCTCTTGACCCTGCTCCTCTCCCTTCTCCTGCTCTCAAGGACTCACTTCCTGTTCATTGTGACTGCTGTGCCTTTGCTGAACTGAGTATAGCTTTATATTGTCATTGGCATCAGTTCTGCTGTTTCATTTTTCATTTCAGCTTACAATCCTTGTCATATTTCCTGATCACTCTTCTCTGCTGTGAAGAAGTCATCAGGTGATAGAAAAACTACTCGAGTTTAGCTCCAGACATGGACTAAGTGTAGACAGATAGTCAGCTTTCTTTGTACTGGGCTAATACTGAAAGTAATCAAGTTGCCATTACTTCATCTGAGGTAATTCTGCTTCTGTGAGACCAAGTATCAAGGTTTGATGTGAAAGGATTCAGTGATACTTTTTTACTGTCTTACACTGTGTCATTAGCTTAATTAAAGAGTCCTAATATTTTGTACAAGTGCTTTATATGCACCTCCACAACTATAAGACAGTATAAGCTTGATTTTAAAATTCAGATTTAATCTGAAGAATTTCAATACTATAAATCTACTGCATGCTAACATGTTCAGTCCCAGTTTTACTGTAGTGACCTGGAACAGCAGGAACCTTTAAGCTGTTTTTCTACTCCAAACACTGCATCAAATCACCTGCAGCTTACTTTTGTTTTGGCACTTATTCAAGGATTGCCTTCTAATCTGGCAATAGTGCCAAGTCAGAATTCTTGTATGATTGCTGAAGTTGCATAGGAACATGAGAAGTCCAAAGGTGAACTCTGAAGGCCAACATGTCAGGACTTCTGGCTTTTAGTGTGAGCTTTTCCTTATCTTTGGAGAAATCTTTTCTTAGATGTTTCAGCAGGTGGATGCCAGATTTTAGATAGAGGCTTTGTTTGAAGAGATGATCCATTCTTCAGGAAAACAGTCTATCTACAGCAATTTAAATAATCTTGAAAAAGTTTGGTTTGACCTTTTCCTTTTTTTTTTTTTTTTTTTTTTATTAATTTGTGAAATAGCACTAATAGAGGGAATCCGCTGTGGAAAAGTAGTGTATTGTTGTTGAGTTTTATTAAAATAAGATTGGGATATTTGTCATTTTGTACTTATCCCCAGGGTACTCTGTCACAGTTATACATGAGCTAAATTTTATCTCATTAAGAGAAGGGGGAAAAAAAAAAAAGAAAAAGAAGAAAAACCCACAACAACACCCCCCCAAAAAAAAACCCAAAACCCAAAAATCAACAACCAAACCCAAACACACAAAAGTCCAACACCTCAATTTCTCAATTTTCATGATCAGCAAATGAGCAAGACCTTGACTATATCTTCTAAAATGCACAGATTGGGGGTTAAGTGGTATGGATGATAAGAGCACACTGTGAATTTGGCAAAGCTGAGCTGCGGTATACAAATTGGAACATAGAAAGTTTCATCTCAACATGAGGAGAAACTTCTTTACAGTGAGGGTGACAGAGCACTGGAACAGGCTGCCCAGAAAGGTTGTGGAGTCTCCTTCTCTGGAGACACTCAAGACCTGCCGGGATGCATTGCTGAGCGAACTACCCTAGGTGCTCCTGCCTTGGCAGGGAAGTTGGACTCAACTTCTAGAGGTCAATTCCAACCTCTAAAGTTCTGTGATTCTGTTAAATCCAAAGCATTAGTGGAACAGCAACTTGAAGATCCACTCATGCGAGAGATCAAATCCAGTCCCTTATATTAGTTGAGCAAGTTGGCATTTATATTAAAACTGATTTTCTTAAGTAGCTTGTTTTCAGTTGCACACCAGCATTGAAAATTCCCATCATGGAAAGGAGTTACTGGCTATTGTTAAGAAGCCAGTAGATCAGAATAGCTTGAAGTTGTTCAGGTAATTGAACTATTTAAGACCCCAAATATTGTTATATTTTGATGGTTTCTATTAACAAAGTTAATAAATACATATATGAAAAAAACTATATAGGTCCTTTACTGTTAGAGGAAGCAATCATGTAGGCTGAACAGAAACCTTGAGCTTTTGGGGCTCAGGCAAGTTGACAAGGCAGATGTGTGGACATCTAGAAAACATTTTAGAAGTTCCTTGCTGCTGTAAGATGGAAACGTTTTCCATGAGCATGGGCTGTAGAACCCATAAATTTCCATGACTCTTGTTTTGTATTTACTAAACTGCATTATTTTTTTGTCATGACATTATATAAGCTAGCACAGTGCACTCACACTGGGCTACAAACCTTATCCTGTACTTTCATATGAAATCTGTCGATTCCTTCCTGGAATACTTAGTATTTCTGGAGTCACAGAACACTTTTTGAGTGTATTTAAAAGACAATAGCAGAAATTTATTATGTCATCCAAAATCATTCAGTATGTTCCTGACATCACAGTCATCGTATCCAGGATGGTTTAGGGCTGTAACAGTTCAGAAGTGTTTGAATGAAGACAGAAGTGTATTGGAAGTGGACATACGGAATATACATTTCAGCTTAGACCATAAACCTGTTCCTGACTTTGAAATAAAAGGGGAAAAGGTCTGCTCTATTTCCAAAGTAATTTTAGCAATGCTTTTATCTTGTTTCAAAGCATAAATTTAGTATTAAATGCACACCTATTTGGGAATAATGATTGACCATTATTGAAATATTCAGAGACCTGGGCTGTTTCACCTATTTAAAGGTGGCTTGTTTTTATCTGACATCTGGTTGAAGTTTGAACATGTTACTGCCATGAATCACCAGGAAATAAACCCCCCAAAGAATCAGTTGAAATATTTCCTTTTGTTCTTTTCTGCTTTTGGAGCTCATGAAGCAGCTTGAAAGTGGATAGAGCTCTGAAAAAGAAAACCAAAAAGTTTGTATTTGTTGTTAAAGTGGAGGAAGAGAGTTTTCTGAGAATATCAAGTTCTAGAATCTTTGAATGTTGACAGCAAATATATGGGGTATGGTTTTGATGATCTAAGAATTCTGGCTTTTAGGAATTTTAGCACTGCATCAGAAAGGCCATGCTAACAGGGTACAAGGTGCTGATCTGATAGAAACTTGGACAGGCTCACTTTGTACTGGCAGATCTAACCCAAATCAGGCATTCTCTTACTGTGTCACTCTACACAAGATCAAGTATTTCTGTCTTCTGTCAGCTTTCATGGAGCCAGCACAAACCCCTCTGAACTGTGTGCTCTATTTTATTTGGGTAGAAATACAACTATACCTGATTTGCTCAGATTTGCACTGCAGGTAACCCAACAATGTACAGATCAGGTAGCAGTGCTGGGGGAATCATAACAGCTGCAGAGGCAGTCAGGAAGCCTCTGAGGATGCTTGTTTTTGCCAGTATTTTCAGCTGGCAAGAGTTGGTACCACAGATATAAAAGAAGCTGCAGTGCTTCAGCTTTGGAGCACCCTTATTCCTGGGCCAGATAGGGCAGAATGAATAGCAGTGTCATGGAGGATTAGGACTAGGACTGACTCTGAGATACAGCTGCTCCTGTTGAGCATGGTCCAGCAGACTGACCTAGAATGCCAATAATATGCCTATGAAATGTCAGTAGTGCTGGGACTTTTAGGAAAGTCATGATAGTCATGAAAAAAATAGTATCCAGCTGACCACTTAGACCAGCTTAAACACATGTGGTTAAATAAAAATATGTATTTTGGACTTTCCTGAAATGAGACTCAAAGCTCAGAAGTATCTTCACATATATATGTGTGTGTGTGTATATGTATATATATGTGTGTGTATGTATATATAAGTGTGTGTGTGTATATATATGTGTATATATATATATATGTATATTTTTACTGACAAGATACCAGTGTGTTGAATTTGTAATTTCTGAAACTCTGCTGATTTTTGATGTTGATCAGAATTAATCAATTAAAACAAGTACGAGTACAGTGCTGAAATTGGCATTTGGGTTGCAGTACAAGGCTAGAATGTTCTGTTTAGCACATCAGTGCAGTTGCCTTTTGTTTGAGAAGTAAGAGTGGGAGAGATAAAAGTTGATGAAATTAAACACCTAACCTGTCAGGAAACTCTTTGAAGTGTTAAAAAATCTGTCCTAGTCTCTTGTACAAAATAGTCAATGAATACTTTACACTGTTTAATGAAATTATATACTGCAATGTTTACTGATAAAGTGGCAAATGTTTTATGCCCACTCATCTCCACGTTTCCATTTGCTTCTTTTTAATGCCAGTTTTTTTTCCTTAGCTGCTTGGGCCTATATCTCAAGGCAGTAATGATAACAGTAATGACACTTAGCTGAGAAATTGTACTTTGGTTGTTGCTGGGGCCAAGTATTGCAGATTGTTCTCGGATCTTGCAGACTTGATACTCTACAGTACAATTTTGATGGTTTGGGAGTTC
>WBNM01001027.1:178598-206538 GCA_013399055.1 Ramphastos sulfuratus | reverse complement strand
CCAGTGTCTGACCACTCTTGTAGCTAAGGAACTGTTCCTCATGTCTGACCTAAACCTCCCCTGGGGCAGTTTGAGGCCATTTCCTCTCTTTCTAACACTTGATGCTAGGGAGAAGAGACCCAAAGCTACCTCTCCACAACCTCCCTGCAGGGAGCTGCAGAGCCCCAGAAGCTCTCCCCTCAGCCTCCTTCTCTCCAGCCTCCACACCCCCAGCTCCCTCAGCTGCTCCTCACCATTGCTGCTCTCCAGACTCTTCCCCAGCTTCGTTGCCCCTCTCTGGACCTGCTCCAGCCCCTCCATGTCCTTCTAGGAGTGCTGAAATGCCCATCTCTGCAGCCCAGCCCCCTGCCAGCTCACTGCCCTTTGCCTTGCAGAGATTGATGGTGTCCCCAAGACCACTCTCTTCGAAGTCAGCCTGGGTGCCCTGGCACTGTGCCTGGTGCAGGCTGGTGGCTACGAATCGGCAGCCGTGGCCCTGGCCAAGCAGGTGCTGAAGCCTGGGGACCAAATCTACGTTGGTAAGGAAGCCCCTGCAGCCCCTCTGCTCACAAAGGCCCTGCTCCTGGTGGCCTTGCTGCTGACACTGTGCCCTGGCAGACACCCGTGCCATGATGGTGCAGGCGCTGGTGTGCGCTTACGGCCACTCAGACCTCCAAGGTGCCCAGGGGCTGCTCTCCAAGGCAGTGTCCATGGTGGCCAACGACTTCCTGGACCAGCAGGAGAAGAATGATGGCCTGATTGGGAACATTTACAGCATGGGGTTGGCCCTGCAGGTATGGGATGGAGAGGGTTGTGGTGCCACGGCCCTGAGTCCCACTCCCAGGGCTGCTCACAGCATCTCACAGAAGCACAGAGCTGGAGAGGTTGGAAGGGACCTCCAGAGATCATCCAGTCCCCTGCCAGGGCAGGATCCCCTGCCAGGGCAAGATACTAGGGTGGTCCACACAGGAATGCATCCAGGTGGGGTTGGAAAGCCTCCAGAGGAGACTCCACAGCCTCTCTGGGCAGCCTGCCCCAGGGCTCTGCCACCCTCACTGTAGTGAAGTTTCTCCTCCTGCTGAGCTGAAACCTTCTCTGTTCCAGTTCTTAGCTGCTGCTCCTTGGCTTATTGCTGCTGACCACCCAAAAGAGCTTGGCCCCAGCCACTTGACCCCCACCCCTCAGATATTTGTACACATGGATCAGATCTCCTCTCAGCCTTCTCCTCTCCAGACTAAGCAGCCTCAGGGCTTTCAGCCTCCCTCCACAGGGGAGTTGCTCAAGCCCCCAGATCACCCTCATGGCTCTCCACTGGACTCTTTCCCACCTTCCCCACAGGCCCTGGAGACCTCCAGCAAGTTTTATGCCCCACGGGAGTGGGACTGCACCTCAGCCTTCAACGTGGTGTGCAAGTCTGAGTACAGCCAGCCCATGGCCATCGCCCAGGTCCTGCCTGCCCTCCTGTACAAACCCTACCTGCAGGCAGCGGACGTGGACTGCACTGACAGCACCAGAAAATCTCCAGACCAAGAGTTCTCCCTGCCCCCAAGCCTGGATGCAGCTGAAGATCACAAAGGTACAGCATCCCCCAGACCCTGTGGGGACAATGCTCCTGCCCGGCAGCACTGTGCCAGGTGCCCAGCCAGCCCCTCTGCTCCCCCAGCAGCCATCACAGTGCACTACTCCATCATCAACAAGCTGCAGGGAGCACACTTCAACCACTCCATCACAGTAGAGGTCCCAGCTGGCTCCACGCTGCTCAAGGTGCTGCAGGCTGCAGAGGAGGAGCAACCTAACACCTTTAGGTGAGAGCCAGAGGGGCTGAGGGGACAAGTGTCAGCCCCTACCCAGTCCTGAGCCCACCTGCTTCCCATGGAATCATGGAGCTGGTTGGCTGCAGAAGACCTTTAGGGTGATGGAGCCCAACCCTTGGGCACCACCAAACCATGGCTCTCAGCACCACAGCTCCATAGCTCTGAAACCCCTGCAGGGATGGGCACTGCACCACTGCCCTGGGCAGCCTGGCACAGGCCTTGGCAGCCCTCGAGGGCAACAAATTGTTCCTCATGTCCAACCTAAACCTCCCCTGGGGCAGCTCCAGGCCCTTTCCTCTTGCCCTGGCACTTGCCCCTTGGCAGCAGAGCCCAACCCCAGCTGGCTGCAGCCTCCTTGCAGGGAGCTGCAGAGAGCCAGAAGCTCTCCCCTCAGCCTCCTTCTCTCCAGCCTCCACACCCCCAGCTCCCTCAGGTCCTCACCAGACCCTTCCCCAGTCTCTTTGGTCATGCTCCTCCTAAGTTGAGCTCTCACACAGCTTCAAGACAGAGCAGACATCCTGGGGCCCCATGGTGGTCTCCATCCACGGGCTGGCTGCCAACCCGAAGGACAGGACCTACTGGCACTTCCTCGGTGATGAGGATGCCCTCCAGGAAGGTGGGCAAGATGGGGTGGAGGGCACAGGGGGTCCTGTTGGCCTGACCTCACTCACACCTGTCCCTTTGCTGCAGGGGTTGGCACCTACAAGCCCCACAACATGGAGCACATCGCGGCCAACTTCACCACCTACTGAGGCCAGCACGGGACCCCTGGCCCCAGCAGGCCCAGGGTGGCAGCAATAAAGAGGCATTTGCAGCAGAGCCCTGAGCCTGTGTGTGTGAGGTGGGGGTGGGGAGGCCTCGGGGGGGTCACCGAGACTGGCCTGGGGTGGTGCTGGGAGGGCAGCAGCTGGCAGCAGCCTGCAGCAGGCAGGAGCAGGAGCAGGAGCAGGAGCAGGAGCAGGGCTGGAGCCAGCGACAGGGAATGAGCCTGGGGCAGGGACTGAGATCGGGACAGGGACTAGGGGCAGGGGAGAGCAGAAACAGTGACTGGGGCTGGAGCAAGGACCAGCACCAGGAGGAGAAGCAAGGCTGGGGCTGGGACAGGGAGCAGGGCTGTGGCAGGGACCAGCACCAGGGAAAGAGCAGGGGACAGGGATAGGGACCAGGGAAAGAAGCAGGGACAAGGACCAGAGCCAGGAGAAGGAGCA
This sequence comes from Ramphastos sulfuratus, assembly GCA_013399055.1. NCBI lineage: Eukaryota > Metazoa > Chordata > Aves > Piciformes > Ramphastidae > Ramphastos > Ramphastos sulfuratus. The sequence goes on along the minus strand of WBNM01001027.1, from coordinate 203,537 downwards.
GGAATGGAGCAGGGACTAAGATCAAGACAAGGAACAGGGAGGGACAGAGAGCAAAGAGCAGGGAGTAGGAGCAGGACAAGGAACAGGGACAGGAACAGGGACAAGGAGCAGGACAAGGAACAGGGACAGGAACAGGGACAAGGAGCAAGGCTAGAGCAGGGACTTGGATGAGGACAAGGAACAGGGACAGGAACCCAAGGACTTTGTCTTGCCTGTTGGGCTGGGGACAACTCTATGGAAATGGGCTCCAGGTGGGCATGAGGAGGTGGGCAGAGGGGTGGAGGCACCACCCAGCCTCCCATTGGGAGAGCTGCTGCAGCTGACCCTCACCCAGGTGCTAAAGCCATCAGTGGGGGCTGCTCCTCTCCTCCTCCATCGTGATGGAGGTTCTCAGGGGAAGGTGGTTTGTGCTCTTCTTTGTGGCTGCAGCTTGGGCACAGGGTGCCCAGGGTAAGGGGCTGCTTGGGGCAGGGAGGGCATCTGGGGGTCTGGCTTCCCTCCCTTGGGTTTGCTGTGGGTTTGGGGGGCCCTGGGTGGTGCCAGAAAAGGAGGGCCATGGTCTCTTCTCCACCCTAGGCAGGACAGGGCTGTAGGTCAGGTTTGGAACTAAGAGGTGAGGGAAGCCCTAGGATGGGTCCTGCATCTCCTTCCTCTCCCCACGGAGACTACTCAGGAGCACCACGGCCACATTGGTGCCCTCAGGTGACACCAGGAAGCAACTCAGCCTCTGTCTCTGTCCCCTCAGCAAGTCAGGGGAAACTGAGATGGGGGAGCCCGAGGGGACAGCTGTGCCTGGAGGCCACCAGTGGCTCAGTTCCCTTTCTTCTCACTCTGCTGCAGTCTCTGTCACCTGTGGCCCAGGCTGGCTCTCGGTGGCTGTGCCAAGCAGTCTCCTGGGGAGTCCCCTGGCCCATGGGGAGCTGACACTGGGGTCTGGCTGTGGGGTGACTGCTGCTGATGGGGAGAGCTACTGGCTGGAGCACCCACCCGTGGGCTGCGGGACCATGCTGGAGGTGAGGAGCCAGGGGTGACCTCCATGGAGGTGCTACAGCAGTGAGACCCTCCTTGGGCATGGGGCTGGGAGGGGAGACAGAGGTAGGGCACCGTTGGCCATGGCTGGGAAGAAGCCCCCATGGTGGTTCCTCCACAACCACCCTGAGGTGCCCATGACCTTGTGTTGGGGCTGAACCTCCCCAGGTCCTGCTGTCCCTGTGGGGAGGACCTCCAGCAGCACTCCTGAGGCCAACCACTCTGGTTAGAGTGTGGCCATCACCAGCCACCTGAAACTCAGCTGCCACCTCGTGCTGAGCTGTCTGGCTCTTGACTGTACAACTCCCGCCCTGGGGTGCTGGGGACACAGAGGGGACCCTGGCTGTGACCTGGGTGGCCCCTCCAGCCCCACATCTGCTTGTTCCTCCAGCTCCTTCCAGACAGCATCCACTACAGTAATGTCCTCCACTACCAGCCTCAGTCTGTGGCTCACTCCAGACCTTTCTCCCTCCCTGTGGGTTGTTCCTACCCCAGGTAAGCTGAGACCTCCACGGAGCCAGGCTCTGGCTGAGTCTCATCTGTCCACACTCCATGATGGGCCCAGCAGCCCATCCTGGTCAGGGTGGGTGCAGGAGATGTAGTGGGGTCCCCTTGTCCCTCCCCATGGACTTGCCCCTGGCAGGCTGAGACCTCCTTGGAGCCAGGCTCTGGCTGAGCCCCATGTGCCCATGCTGGAACCCCTCAGCAATGGGCCCAGCAGCCCATCCTGCTCAGGGTGGGCACAGGAGGTGGGGTGTCAAGCCTGTCACCCCACTCAAGGATGCTGTGTGGGGCAGGGTGGGCACTGTTTCACCCAGAGCCACCCAGCCCAGGTGGATCTCCTCCAGCTCCACGGCTGCCCAGCACAGAGGCTTGCACTTCGCCCTGCATGTGTACGACAGTGAGTAAAGACCTCCAGACCTCCTCCTCCTCCCTCTGGGTGCTGTGCTGCCAGGGGCTCCCCTGCCTTGCTGGCACTCCAGGAGCAACCCTGTGCACCTCTGCCCAAGGTTCCTGGTCCTCCCAGCTGCCCCAGCCCCCCAGGTATCGCCCGGGGGAGCTGATCAACCTGGAGGCGTCGGTGGGCACCAACCATCAGCTCCCCCTGAGGGTCTTCATAGACGAGTGTGAGGCCAGCCCCGGGGTGGCAGAGTGGCTCAGCTATGAGGTCATCGCTGAGGATGGGTGAGCAGCACGGCTGGGCAAGGCCTGGGGTGGCAGCTGGCACTCTGCCCCCTTGCTGGGGCGCTGGGTGCTGGCAGTGCCCATCTCAGCTTGCTTCTGTCCCCGCAGGTGCCTGCTGCATGGGCAGCTTGGCCGCTCTCGCTTCCTACCCCAGCGTGGGAACAGCTCCCTCCGCTTCCAGCTGGACACCCTCCTCTTCCCCAGTGCTTCTGGAAGCCAGGTCTGTGCCAACGGGGTCAGGGGGTGGCCTCCACCCATCAGCATAGGTGCCCAGAAGCGACGGAGAGCCATGGGGCAGCTCAGCTGGGGTGGCAAGAGGATGCTGGTCACAAAATCACAACCCTGCACCCAGCACTGCCAGGGCACCACCAACCCATGGCACTCAGCACCACAGCTCTGAAACCCCTGCAGGGATGGGCACTGCACCACTGCCCTGGGCAGCCTGGCACAGGCCTGGGCAGCCCTCAAGGGCAACAAATTGTTCCTCATGTCCAACCTAAACCTGCCCTGGGGCAGCTCCAGGCCCTTTCCTCCTGCCCTGGTACTTGTCCCTTGGCAGCAGAGCCCAACCCCAGCTGGCTGCAGCCTCCTTGCAGGGAGCTGCAGAGCCCCAGAAGCTCTCCCCTCAGCCTCCTTCTCTCCAGCCTCCACACCCCCAGCTCCCTCAGCTGCTCCTCACCATTGCTGCTCTCCAGACCCTTCCCCACCTTCGTTGCCCTTCTCTGGACCTGCTCCAGCCCCTCAGTGTCCTTCTTGGAGTGAGGAGCCCAAACCTGACCCCAGGATTGCAGGAGTGGCCTCAGCAGTGCCCAGTCCAGGGGCACAATCCCTGCCCTGCTCCTGCTGCCCACACTCTTGCTGACCCAATCCAGGCTGCTGGTGCCCTTCTTGCCCAGCTGGGCACAGCCTGGCTCATCTCCAGCTGCTGTCACCAACCCTCCTGCCCGGTCCTTTGGTACTAGGCAGTTTCCAGCCACTCTGCTCCCAGCCTGTAGCCTTCCTGGGGTGGTTGTGCCCCAAGTGCAGGACCTAGCAGTGAACCTCATCCATTGGCCTCTGTCTCCACAGATCTACCTCCGCTGCCACCTGAAGGCTGTGGCACGAGGTGCTGGTGGCACCTTGGGCAAAGCCTGTTCCTATGACCCTGTGCGGGGGGCCTGGCACTCCCTGGATGGAGCCAACTGCTCCTGCTGTGCCTCCCCAGCCGGCTGCAGAGGGCAGGGGCTGGGCACCCCCCGAGGTAAGCACTCCTCGGTGGGCTCCGGGAGCCCTGGTGGGATGCCACCCGCGCCTGAGGGGCTTCTCCTTGCAGGTGTCCTGGGAGAAGCAACCGTCCTGCTGGGGCCCTTGGAGCTTCTCTCGGCTCTCCCCGGCTCGTCCCCAGGGATCCCCACGGCGCCGGAGCCTGGCACGATGCCATCTCCTCACCCCTCGGTCCCCCTGGTGCGGGGCGAGAAGAGGCACTCGAGTGAGTGTGACCTTCCCCCTGGTGCGGGGGGGTGGCTGTGCCGCCCCTGCCGCCCCTCTCACCCCACTGCCTCTGCCCACAGGGCCAGCCGCCCCTGGCACCACGCTGGCCATGGTGGCCATGTGCTCCGTCCTGCTCGCCGCGGCTGCGGCTGGCTGCTGCTGCTCCGTGCGGCGCCGCCGAGCTGCCCTCACCGAGGCTGCGCTCACCGAGGCTGCCCCGGGCCAGCCCCGCGCCCTGCCCATGGCACCCACCCTGCCCAGGCCCTGCCCTGCTCCTCTGGACCCCTCTGTGGCGTGATCAATAAACCCATGGCAGGAACGGCTGTGCCAGGAGGGTGCTGCGGAGAGCCCTGGGGGTGCCTCTCTGGGGTGCTGCTGAGCTGGGACCCCCTGGCAGCCAACTGGCTGGGAGGGCAGAGTGGTGACCCCTGGCCAGGGGGTGGGTGGAAAGCTGCCATCTCCAGCGTGGGCACACCAGTGTGGTGTCACAGTGCCGCTCTGTGCCAGCCTGCAGCCCTCCACCCGCGGCCGTGAAGATACCGCAGTGGGGGGCAGCTGGGTGGGACACACACAGTGGGGGGGGGAGTGTGCTGATGGGCACCCGAGAACTGCTCCCGTGGGTGCCAGGGAAGCTCTGGGTCCCCACAGCCCAGGGCATCCACTCAGGGTGGTGCCCAGGTTCCACGTCCAGGCTCTGTGGAGGGTCCGGAACTGTGTCCCAGCCCCACGTCCAGGCTCTGTGGCTCTGTCCAGCCCCGCGGGCAGGCTCCGTGGGTCCGGGGCAGGCTCCGTGGGTCCGGGGCACTGCTCTCAGCTCGCCCAGCTCCGCAGGCAGCAGCTGGTTGCTGCCTAATGGCTGCTGATGGATTTTGCTTCCAGGAACCGGCTGCAGGCAGCTCTGTGTTCTGTGCTTGCTGCTTTTAGTATTTTCTTTGGTGGTTGTGGTTTGGTGTTGTTGTTGTTGGTTGTTTTGTGGTTTTTTGGTGTTTTTGTTGCTTCTTTTCTCCTTTTTTTCCCCTCCCTCCCTCTCTCTCTGTTCTTTGGTTGTTGTTTTGGTGGGTTGTTTTTTTTTGGTTTTTCTTTTCCTTTTCCCTCTCCTGTAAACACAGCCTGGGCCTGGGGCTGTGGGGGCAGCTCTCAGCCAGGGAGGGCTGAGGGGGGAGGGGGCACACAGCTTGGAGAGCCTCTCTGGGGCTGTTTCTTCCCTGCCGTTCCACTTTCTTCACATGCCCCTGGGTGGTGTTGGGGTCCTCAAGCACGTCCCTGGGTGGCACGGGGGTCCCTGAGCCCTATTCATGGGAACCCCCCATGGCCCCTCAGCCACCTCCTTGGGTGGCACAGGGGTCCCGGAGCCCTATTCATAGGGGCCATGGGGGGTGCCAGTCACCTCCCTGGGGGGCACTGAGGCCCCAGGCCCCATGCCCCATTCCTGTGTGACCCTGGGGCCCCTGAGCACAACCAGAGGTGACATCTCCCCATCCACGGGTGACATCCCCCCCCTCCTCATCCACACCCCTGGGTGACAGTGGGGTCCTTGAGCACATCTCTGGGTGACATGGGGGGCCCTAAGCCCATGCCTGTGATGGGTGGGGGTCTCAATATCTTTAACCTGGGGAGGGATGATGACACCCACGCGTGGGTCCTGAGGGAGTCACCCACAGGTAATGATGGGGGGAGGATGTCCCNGGGGCTGGGGGTGCTGCTACCTCCAGAAAATCCTTCCCTGCCCCATTCCCGGGGGGGTTCTGCCCCGTTCCTGGGGATTTCACCCCTGAAATCAACCCCCCCGGGGGGATGCTGTGGGCCCAGAGGGGCTCCGGGACTGAGGCTCCCCTGACCCTGGGGGGAGGAAAATTGTCTCCATTCTTGCCCTGCCCCATTCCCCCTGGATTCTTCCNGAGGGGGGCTGTCACCCGTGTGTGTGGGGGGTTTCACGCATGGTCTGGGCGGTACCCTCGGGGATGCTGCAGCCTCTGATATCAGCTGCGTTGCACCAATGGGAATGGGCTGAGGAGGGGTGNGTCTGCCCCATTCCCGGTTTTTTTTCCCTTATTCCCGAGGGGTTTGTCCCATTCCCTTTTTTCTTTTCCCCATTCCTGATTTTCTTTGCCTTACTTCCAGGGCTTTCCCCCTTCATTCCCGGGGGGTCCTGCCCCATTTCTGCTTTGACTCTTCTCTTTTTTCCCCCCTCCCCTATTCCTCTGAGGGTTTTTGCCCCACTGCTGGAGACTTCTCCCTGTTTTGCTGATCCCTCAGGGCGTGCTGTGGCCCTGGAGGAGCTCAGGGACTGGGGGTACCCCAACCCCGGGTTGGTGTGTGTGGGGGGGGGTGAGTTGGCACCATTGCCACCCTGTCTCATGGCACAGACTATCCAGATCATGACTGGCTTCATGCACATTGGCTTTGGGATCGTCCTGACCACTCTGACCAACGTCTACACCTCTGTCTTCGTCATCGGAGAGATTCCCTTCCTGAGCGGCGTCTCCGTGAGTGCGAGGGGCACGGGGAGGGCTGCCTGCCGGGGAAGGGATGCCCACTGGGAGGGATTACCCGCTGGCAGGAAGGTCAGCCAGGAAGTGATGCCCACCAGGGAGAGGATGCCCACTGGGAGGAAGGTCAGCCAGGAGGGGATGCCCACTGGGAGGGATTACCCACTGGGAGGAAGGTCAGCCAGGAAGCGACGCCCACTGGGAGGAGGTGCCCACTAGGAGGAAGGTCAACCAGGGAGGAGGTGCCCACTGGGAGGAAGGTCAACCATGGGGGAGATGCCCACCAGGGAAGGACTGTCCACCCCGAAGGGTGCCCACTAAGGATGGGAAGGAGATGTGCACTAGGGAGGGGTCCTATCAAGGAGGATGCCCACCCGGGAGAATGTCCACTGGAGGCAGATGCCCACCCAAAAGGATGCCCACTAAGGAGGGAAGGAGATGAAGATGGCAACCAGGGAAGAATTGCTCACCCAGAAGGATGCCCACCTAGGATGCCCGCTGGAGAGGGGATGCCTGCTGGAGACGGATGTCCAGCAGGACGGATGCCCGTGGAGGAGAATCTGGGCACAGCAGATTCTGGTGCAGCAGCTGTGAAAACCTAGGGGCTAAGCACACCGAGGGAGGGCTCACGGCGCCCCTGGCGGCTGCGGGGCTGTGCCCACGGGTAGCCGGGGTGGTGTGGGTGACCCTGGCAGCGCCTGACTGTCCCCATCTCTCGGCACAGTTCATCATCTCAGGCTGTCTCTCCATCGGGGCGGAGAAGAGCCCCACGGAGTGTGCGGTGAGTGCCCCTGGGCATCCCACCCCTGCCCCGCCTTCTGGGGGGGGGGGGGGTGTGGGTGCTGGCGGTGCCACCAGCCGGCTCCGCGCCGGCTGGCAGCAGGACATAGCCGCCTCTGGAAGCCTTTCTGGGAGGTTGTTCCTTGAGCTGAGCAACCTGGAGGGGAAAAGATCAAACTTCACCCCCACAGCCTGTGCCCGGTGCTCTCTGGGTCCCCTATGGGCTCTGGGGTCTGATTGTTGCCCTCCCCAAAAATAACAAACCCCTCTCTGTGCCTACAGGTGAAGGGCAGCCAGACCATGAATGTCATCAGTGCCATCTTTGCCCTGCTGGGCATCGTAGCCTTCATCGTGGACCTCAACCTGAATGGGCTCTACCGCTCCAGCTTCAACTACTACAGTTACCTCGTCCTGGTAGGTGGGGGCATGGCCACAGCCACACCGAGCCCCTCTAGGTGGGGCCAACCCTTCTGACAACCTCCCCTGGTCCTCTTCCCATCCTTCCACCCACCCTGGCAGGGGCCAAACCTTCTGGCAACCTCCTGGGAACCTCTCCTGGTCCTTTCTCCATCCTTCCACCCACCCTGCCAGGGGCTAAACTTTCTTTGAACCTGCCCTGGTCCTTTCATCCCTCCTTGTATGTTTGCTGGGGAAGTCAGGGGAGGTCAGGCGAGGAGTTTGGAGGTCAAGGAAACTTTGCCAGGTTCAGGCCTGGCACTGCCAGGCACCAGGGACCCCACAGCCAGTGACACCCCGAGCACAGTGCCAGCTGCTGGCACGGTGCCCTGTGCCTGACCTATTTTAGGTTGGTACCTCTGGAGATGACTCACAGCCTGGAACTGCCTCCCTGAGCCATAAGAGCAGTGAGGGAAGGGCTGTGAGAGGGAGGTGGAGGAGGGAAGCTGCCAGCTCTGGGGTGGGGGGGGTCCAGCCCGGGGGTGAGCCTCCTGCTGGGTGCTGCTGCTGAGGGTTTCCTCCACCCTGGAGCTGGCAGGGAATGGGATCTCCATCGTGCTGCTCATCTTCACCATCCTGGAGTTCTGCATCGCTGTGGCCACTGCCAACTTCTGGTGCCGGGCGACTCGCCTCAGCTCCAACGAGGTAGGCAAGGAGGGGGGCAGGAATCTGGGCACCACCTGGTGGGGTGTGTGCCCCCAGCCTTCAGCACTCTCCCCCATCTCCTCCTCCAGGCCATGCTGATTGTCCCCAGTGCCACTCAAGCAGACCTGGCAGTGCCAATGGCTGACCTGCCCCAGCCTCCCAGTTACACCGAGGTGATCTACGACCCCAAAGAGCAACCCAGTTAGAAGTGCAGCTGGGGCCTGCTGGGCTCCCGGGAGTGGCCTCCCAGCCCTGCCTGCATGACAGACCTCCTCCCACCCCGGGGGCAGCATGCCAACCCCCATCCCCTGGCAGCACCCTGGCAGTGGGCGCTCCTCCAGCCACGTGTGGGCATGGGAGGTGGGGGGAGGGGGCTGAAGGAGACCCCACAACCCCCCCACACCCACCATGTGGTGGTGGGTGCTGGGTGACCACCCCAAGCCTCGTTCCCCCACCCCAGGAGCAGCAGCAGCAGCTTTTGGGTTTCTTTGCAGTTGGCCACCCAGGAAGCCTAGAGAGGTGCTGGCCCCGAGGGCACTGCTGTGGCTCCTGCCTCCTGAAACTGTGCCCCCTCAAGCTGGCTCCTTGCACCCAGGGCTACAGCATCCTCTTCCTCCTCCTCCTCACACTGTGCTGCAGGCTGTGGGGCATGCTGGTACCCCCTGCCCAAACCCACCCCTTCCCTGCCCACCTGTGCCAGGTCTCCAGCTGGGGCTCTCTGCTTGCTGGATGCTTTGGAGAAGGCTTTCTCGGTGGTGGGGTGGGAATCTGGGGGCTTCCCAGGGAGTTTCTGCCTGTCAATCTCCAGCTGGCTGCTGGGGTTCACTCGTGTTGGGGCTGAGGACCTCCCTGAGGTCTGGTGGCCACGGAGGAGGTAGCTCAGAGAGCCCCCCAGGGTGGAGCTGTGGAGGCTGCTGGACCATCTACCTCGGCTCGGACCCCCTTGGCTTTGTTTTGTCTGGGAAATAAATGCTCTGCCCAGGTCCTCGTCTCCTCCTCCTGGGGAATTCCCAGCGTGGGAGCTGCAAATCCACCCCCTAGGCCTTGCTGCCCACCAGGCAAGGGGCTCATCCTGCCCGGTTTTGGCTGTCTCCTGCACTCATCAGCCTCGTCTGATCCTGCTGGAGTGGGCAAGATGCCACCCACAGCCCTAAACCTCCCCACTGCACAGGGGCCGAGGGTGGCAGCAGCACCTCCAGGCTCTTACACCAACCAAGGAGCTGCCCTCGGGCTGGGGCTGCTCCCCAGGGGCACACACTGCCCAAGGGACCTGTGGTGGGAAGGGAGCTGAGTGCTGCTGAGCCTCTCTCCTGCTGCGGTCCCTCAAAACTGCCTCATTTGGGGGGCACAGGAGCAGAGCCCCAAAGGGCTTTTGATCCATTTGTAATCATGGGAGGGGGCTGATGGCTCCTGATGAGCTCAGTGATGCTTTCCACTAAGTATCCCACGGTGAATGGGCTGCTTGAGGACCGAGTGAGGGCGGTGAGGAGGACCCGGCATGGGCTGCTGGTGGAGGTAGGAGCAGCCCAAGCTGGAGGAGAGGCTGGGATGGAAGTGATGAAGCAGCTCCTGCTGCTGAGGAGGTGCTGGGGGTCAGTTCTCTAAAGCAGCAAGTGGCAGCAGCAGAGGAAATGGTCTCCAGTTGCCCCGGGGCAGGTTTAGGTTGGACGTGAGGAACAATTTGTGGCCCCCGAGGGTTGTCAGGTTGTGGAAGAAGCTGCCCAGGGCAGTGGTGGAGCCTCCCTCGCCGCCGGAGCGGGATCCGAGCCGCGCAGGTGTGGCTCAGCGGGGCCCTGGCACTGCCCTTGGTGCTGCTGAAGGCTGCGGTGCTTTGGAGCCACCTCCTCGGGTTTGGGTGGAGCAGAGCCTCGGCAGCCCCCAGCCTGTCCCGCTGGCGCTGCTCAGCCGAAGCCTCATGGATTATTCACTCCCTGTCAGTTATTTCTGGTCCTGCCTCTGAAAAAATCATGAGCCTGTTGGGTAGGAAAAGCCCCAGAGAGCAGGGGGAGAGCGAGGAGCAAACCTGGCTCTGCTCACCCCCAGTTCATGACCTGTGATGGCTCCAGCTCCTTCCATAGCTCCTCTCCCATGGCACCCTGGCAGGCTCTGCAGCCTGGTGCTGGTGGTGGCACCAGAGAGCCCTGCAGCCCCCCAAACCAGGCCAGAGCCTGCTGGGGTCACTCTGTCCTCACACCTCATCTTGGTGCCTCATCTTCCTCACCCTCCAGCAGCACCTTTTGCCCAGAGCACACCACCACCACGTGCCAAGTAGCTGCTGGGGCAGTGCCAGGTTCTCACTGCCAACAGGAAAATGTCTCCTGCCATGCAATTGGGCATTGGCATGGGCCCAGGGTGTGTCACCCGCCCTAGGTAGGCACCATCCTTGCCAACCACCCTGGGATGGCTGAGTCCAAGGACTCTGGGGGACTTCTTGTGCTTGGGTGGACCTTGGGAAGCCCCAGGCTGGGCAGAGCTCTGGAGTGGATGAAAAGAGGACTTCAGATGTGGTGACAGGTCAGGGTTAGTCACCCTCAGGTGTGTTGTGTGCCCCTGGACCAGGCACTGCTGGGGCCACAGCTGGAATGCCAGTTCTTGGGCCTCTCACTCCAGGAGGGACACTGAGGGGCTGGAGCAGGGCCAGAGAAGGGCAACAAAGCTGGGGAAGGCTGTGAGGAGCAGCTGAGGGAGCTGGGGGTGTGGAGGCTGGAGAGAAGGAGGCTGAGGGGAGAGCTTCTGGGGCTCTGCAGCTCCCTGCAAGGAGGCTGCAGCCAGCTGGGGTTGGGCTCTGCTGCCAAGGGACAAGTGCCAGGGCAAGAGGAAAGGGCCTGGAGCTGCCCCAGGGGAGGTTCAGGTTGGACATGAGGAACAATTTGTTGCCCTTGAGGGCTGCCCAGGCCTGTGCCAGGTTGCCCAGGGCAGTGGTGCAGTGCCCATCCCTGCAGGGGTTTCCAAGCCGTGGTGCTGAGTGCCATGGGTTGGTGGTGCCCTGGCAGTGCTGGGTGCAGGGTTGGGCTCTGTTCTTGAAGGTCTCTTCCTAACCTCAGTGGCTCTGATTCCATCACTCCATGCCACAGGTCAGAGGAGGTGCTGGGCCCCACTCCCACCCAGCTGTGCAGCTCAGAGGGGGATGGAGCTCCCCTGCCCATGACACCCACCCTGCACCTCTCCACACTGAGATGGGGCAGGAGGAACCATCTCAGGGCAGGCTTTGCCCTGCCAAAACCCTGCTGGCTGCAGCCCTGGAGCCAGCCTGGAGCTTTCCTCAAGTGTCAGGAGCTCTCCTAGGAGCAGAATGATCAAAGGCTGGAGCCTAGGGGGAGATGATGATGGACACATCTGGGACAGCTTTTGGCAGTGATGCTGCTGTGGCCCCAGTGACAGCACAAACCCCTCCCTGTGCCCAAGAAGCCTTTAAGGTGGCTTGGTGATGGTTTCACACCAGTGCCAGCCCTCTTCTCCAGACCCTTCCCCACCTTCATTGCCCTTCTCTGGACCTGCTCCAGCCCCTCAGTGTCCTTCTTGGAGTGAGGAGCCCAAACCTGACCCCAGGATTGCAGGAGTGGCCTCAGCAGTGCCCAGCCCAGGGGCACAATCCCTGCCCTGCTCCTGCTGCCCACACTCCTGCTGATCCAGGCCAGGCTGCTGGTGCCCTTCTCGGCCAGCTGGGCACAGCCTGGCTCATCCCCAGCTGCTGTCACCAACCCCCCCAGGTCCTTTGGCACCAGGCAGTTTCCAGCCACTCTGCTCCCAGCCTGTAGCCTTCCTGGGGTGGTTGTGCCCCAAGTGCAGGACCCAGCCCTTGGCCTTGGTGAACCTCGTCCCATTGGGCACAGCCTGGCCAGAGCCCTCTGCAGAGCCTCCAACCCTCCAGAAGTTCAACACTGCCACCCAACTCAGTGTCATTTCCTTGGGGGGGGGTGGATCCAGGAGTGCTGAACCCCCCCAGAGCAGGACTGCTCACAGGGATGGATCCAGGAGTGCTGAACCCCCCCAGAGCAGGACTCCTCAAAGGGCTTTCAGGACACAGAGTGGAGACAGCACAGGGCATGGTCCCAGGGCTGCAGACCTGTGTGTCTGTGGCACCTTAAGTGCCCAGGGATGGTTAACCCACCCAGGAACATGGCACAGACGAAAACCCAGCTGCCTGCTTTCCTCCTTTAGAGCCCTCCCCCCTCCTCCCAGCCTGTGTAGCTTTCTGGCCCCATCGCCCCCCCAGCCCTGAGACCCAAGAGCATTTGGAGCCCAGGCGCTGGCTTTGGGTGGGTTCTGGGGATAGAAAAGCTCTTCCCAGGAAGCAGCAAGGTTCAGAGAGAAGCTTTTCTGCCTCGTAATCTGTTTTCTTTGGACAGAAGCAAGCTCTGGGAGGGAGGAGGTTGGGGAAAGGATTTTATTTTGGGGTTCCACCAGGCTCATAAACTTCTCCCGCGCTGGTGGGAAGAAGCTTGGTGGGGAGGGACTTGCTGGGTGGCTGAACAGAGCTCGATCCCAAGCACCCAGCGAGGCTTCCCTCACCCACCCCCACGCCAGCCAAAGTGGGTATTGGACTGAAGCCATCAGCACGGAGCCCCCCTCCACCCTCACCCATCTGTGCTGCCGGTGTGGGGCAGATGCCTCCTCCCGGCACCGAGGCGAGATGGAGAAGGCAGAGAAGTGAGCAGAGAGCTCTCCAGCTGGCTGGGAAACAACAACACCCATTAAAATCCAAGGAATTTGTTGTGTCCACCGAGCACAGCCAAGAATTCCTGCCGCAAAGGGCTGCAGTCGCTGTGCCACCTCCTGCCAGCTGCTCGGACAGACAGGAGGGGGGGGAAAAACCCAACCCGAAACAAAACAAAACCCAAAGGCAGCTTCACCTCCTGGCATCTGCTCCCAGACTAACTGGTGACATCCTGCTCTGGGCTGCTGCCATCCCCCAGCTGGAGCTGGCTGGCTGCAGCCGTCAGGAATGCTTTTAGGAATCTGGAAAAGGCAGATCCGGGAGGAAAGGCAGCGGCTGCGGGCTGGGAACATGAGCTGCAGCTAATGCTGGAGGTCACCCAGCCTGTGTCAAAGGCTCAGGAGGAGATCCCAGCATTGCCACGGCTGCTCAAGTGTTCCGCAGCCGGCGGGGCCGCGGCGGGACCCTGGCCAGGGCGGGACTCGTTAGCATCGGGGCGATGAGAGGGGCTCTGCCTCATCACAGCCGCCAGCAGGAAGGGAAGGCTAAAGAGGGATCAGAGCCTGCTGTCCACAACTGCCTCGACCTCAGCCATCTCCCTGTTTTTCCTGGAAAGCCTCAGGCACCAGTTGCAGCCCTTTACGAGGCCAAGAGCTTGTTGCTGGAGCTGTGGGATGGGGAGGGACTGCAGGAGGTGCACCAAAGCCAAGGGCTGGGTCCTGCACCTGGGGCACAACCACCCCAGGAAGGCTCCAGGCTGGGGGCAGAGAGGCTGGAAACTGTCTGGTGCCAAAGGACTAGGCAGGGAGGTCCTTTGGCAGCAGCTGGAGATGAGCCAGGGCCCAGGTGGGCAAGAAGGGCACCAGCAGCCTGGCTTGGATCAGCAAGAGTGTGGGCAGCAGGAGCAGGGCTGGGATTGTCCTCTGAGACTGGGCACTGCTGAGGCCACTCCTGCAATCCTGGGGTCAGGTTTGGGCTTCTCACTCCAAGAAGGACACTGAGGGGCTGGAGCAGGTCCAGAGAAGGGCAGCAAAGGTGGGGAAGGGTCTGGAGAGCAGCAATGGTGAGGAGCAGCTGAGGGAGCTGGGGGTGTGGAGGCTGGAGAGAAGGAGGCTGAGGGGAGAGCTTCTGGGGCTCTGCAGCTCCCTGCAAGGAGGCTGCAGCCAGCTGGGGTTGGGCTCTGCTGCCAAGGGACAAGTGCCAGGGCAAGAGGAAAGGGCCTGGAGCTGCCCCAGGGCAGGTTTAGGTTGGACATGAGGAACAATTTGTTGCCCTTGAGGGCTGCCAAGGCCTGTGCCAGGCTGCCCAGGGCAGTGGTGCAGTGCCCATCCCTGCAGGGGTGTGCAAGCCGTGGTGCTGAGTGCCATGGGTTGGTGGTGCCCTGGCAGTGCTGGGTGCAGGGTTGGGCTCCATGGTCTTGCAGGTCTCTTCCAGCTCAAACAGTGCCCTGATTCCACGCAGGGACACCACCGGCAGGGTGCTGGAATGCCACTGGCAGCTCCTCCCCACCTGGCAGAACTGTGAGCACCTGATGCTGGCAGCAGCAGCTCTGCTCTGAGCCCTGCTCTGGTGCCAGTTCCTCCTCTAGCTATGAGCAAACCTGAGGCCAGTGCCCAGCCATGCTTTGGCTCCACACAGCTCCTGCTGCTGTGCCAGAAGCCCTCCAGTTCTCCAGCTGGAGGGAGCATGGAGAGGACCCAGGCAAACTGGGATCCCTCTCCTTAGCCAACAGACAAGGAGCCTGGGAGCTGCCCAGCCCCGAATTGGGACAGGGCAGAGCTGAGCCCCAGCAGCTCAGCTCCTCTTCCCTCCTCTGTGGCACCAGCGTTGGTGCCAGGCTCGTGGCCATCACGCCAGGTAGCTGCTGGGCAGTCCAACCCCTGGTCTGCAGCTCGTGGCAGAGAGAAAAGCTTTGCTGAAAGCCCTGGGAAGCACCTGGAGCTCTGTGCCCGGGGAGCTGCTCTCCAGCCTCTCCACAAACTCAGCAGCCAAGGACCCGCTGCTGGTCCCTGCCTTCTCCCGGGGCACACCGAGACACGGCCTACAGCTTCGGTGCCACCCGTGAGGGGCTTTGCCCGGGGCTGGAGAGCTGCTCGCTTGCTGCTCAGCCCTTGCTGGAGATCTCAGCCCAGCCCTGGAAGCCTCCAACCCAGAGTCTCAGCTCCCTCTAGGGTCAAAAGAACGGCAAAAGCTCTTCCCAAGCTGCTCCACCTGCGCCCCAAAGCTCCGGCTGGAGGCTGGGGAGGGTCCTGCCCCTTGCTCTGGGCAGGGCTTGTTGGGTTCCCTGCGGCTGGGGACGGCCACGACCACCAGCCTGCTGTGAAGCCAACCCTGGGTGCCCGAGCTCGGAGATACCAAAACCTCCTGCTTAAATGTTCCTGTTCCAGCAGGAACCTGCTCGGGTAAAGCTCAGGTGGAGCTTCAGGCACTGGAGAGAGGGAGCAGCCCTCAGAGGGGGGCCAGAGCCACGGCCACCAGCCCTGCACCCTCCTGCCCACTCCTCAAAACACCTCTTGTGTCCATTTTCACGGGTGAAGGCTGAGCCAAACTTCATCCCCTTCATCCCTCCTCATCCCTCCCCATCCCCCCTCATGCCCTTCACCCCCCCTCATCCCCTTCATCCCTCCTCAGCCCCTCTGTCCCTCCTCCCTCTCTCCAGCACATCACCCCTCTGGGAACTGGGAGCTCTATTCCCTTCTGCAGAGCCAGCTCCGGGAAGGGTGAGGATGAGAGGAGGTGGGAGCAGCACTCAGCATCCCACGCCCCACAGCCAGGAAGCACCCAGGAAACCTGGGACGTCCCTGGGGGGCAGCTGAGGGGGCCCAGCAGTCTGGGTGAGCGTTTGGGGCTGGTGGCCACGAAGGAAAGAGCTCTTTTCTGGTCGACCTGGAGAGGAGTGGAAGGAGGGAGCGGGGCTGCAGCTCCCTGGGGAGCTCCTGGCCATGCGCGGTGGCAGCGTTCCCAGGCTGAGCTCTCGTTTCCTGCCGGCAGCAGCCACATCTCCCTTCGGAGCCCTCCAGGCTGGGGCTGCAGCTGCTGCCCACCTCCCCCCTGCCCTCCCAGGGACTGACCTCCCCCCAGGGCCGAGCTGCTGGTGAAGAGAGAAGCACAAAGGAAATAAAAAGGCAACCGAGGAGCTCCCTCAGGACCTGTATGGGCTAACAGAGGTTGTCAAGTTTATGCCATGTCCTGCTTGGTTCCTTACGCTCCCCTGGAAGGAAAACTGCCACCTCGAGGTGGTCCCAAAGCCTCCCAGGACCTCAGGAGGGCCATGCCAGGGCTGGCACGTGGCTGACTGATGCCCCAACAATGTCCACAACCAAGGGATGGAGAGCAAGCAGCCAGAGCTGAGTGAGGGAGGTGTCCTCCTTGGAGCATCCCAAGGGACAAGCATCCAACTCCTCCCACACACAACTCGGGTTGGCAAAGCCTCTCTGCCCACCTTCCCCAGCCTGCATCACCTGCTGGGCTCCACTGGTGTCTCCCTGTTGGCAAAGCCACCACGTTGAGCAAGAGAGGCCTGACGAGATTTCCATGAACAAACTTGCCAGAGGGAGCAAAGGGCAGCAGGATCCTGTCCCTCACCTCAACGCCACCTGCCAGGGAGGACTGGACAGCAAAGGCAGCTCCACGGGGAGTGGAGGAGGAGGAGGAGGGAAAGCCCAGGCTGAAGGAGGTATCTAAGCAGGGACTGAGCTGTGGGGTGCAGGCTGGGCTGTGGGACATGGTCACAAGGGATTCTCTGGTGCTTCTTGTGCCACCACTCATGTGGACATGTCCCACGTGCTGGTCCCCAGTGGGGTGGGAGCTGGTCTGGGCACCTCACTCCGAGGGCATTGAGGGGCTGGAGCAGGGCCAGAGAAGGGTAACAAAGGTGGGGAAGGGTCTGGAGAGCAGCAATGGTGAGGAGCAGCTGAGGGAGCTGAGGGTGTGGAGGCTGGAGAGAAGGAGGCTGAGGGGAGAGCTTCTGGGGCTCTGCAGCTCCCTGCAAGGAGGCTGCAGCCAGCTGGGGTTGGGCTCTGCTGCCAAGGGACAAGTGCCAGGGCAAGAGGAAAGGGCCTGGAGCTGCCCCAAGGCAGGTTCAGGTTGGACATGAGGAACAATTTGTTGCCCTCGAGGGCTGCCCAGGCCTGTGCCAGGCTGCCCAGGGCAGTGGTGCAGTGCCCATCCCTGCAGGGGTTTGCAAGCCCTGGAGCCGTGGTGCTGAGTGCCATGGTTGGTGGTGCCCTGGCAGTGCTGGGTGCAGGGTTGGGCTCCATGGTCCTGAAGCCCTGTGCCAACCAAAGCATTCTGTGACTCCACACTCCCCTTCCCCAGCCCTGCAGGTGATGGCAGCCACCACGGTGACCGACACAGGAGGTGTGAGGATCATCACTGAGGTCATCCCAGCCACAGACCCCCGAGCAGCCCAGCTGGCTGCTGGCTCCAGAACATCCCCACCCACTGCCTCATCCTTCCAAGTCAGAGGCTTCAGAAGGGCTCAGCCCAAGATGCTGGGGGTGAGATTTGGTGTGCAGGGGCACCCTGGGGACGGAGCAGAGACAGAGTACCCCCAGGGATTGTCCTGCCCGGGGCACAGGGGGCATTCAGGACCAGGTCATGCTGTGCTGTCAAGTGCCAGCACGCCAGGCTGCTCCCAAGACCCTTCTTGGCACCACAGGGTGCAGGCAGGACACAGTGTGACACTGGGACAGGGGTGGGACAGGGCTAACAGCAGAGGTGACATCCACCCTTTGCCGGTGCTGGCAGCACCTCGGGCTGGGAGTGAGGGGTGAGCAGGGGGATTCCTCTCCCCTGTCCTTCCCCAGACCATCCACATCTTCACTGGCATCATCCACATCTGCTTTGGGATCATCCTGACAGCTTCAGAGCACGAGGCCCCTTCCCTGCCCGTGGCCAGTGGGATCCTCTTCTGGCTCGGGGTCTTGGTAAGCAGGGACTCGCCTGCTCCTCCGCTCCTTGCTGTGCCATGGAGGGGAGGGGACTGAGGACCAGGTCCCCTTGTCACCAGGACCTCCTGGTGCACCCACAGCTTCTGTCTGTCTCCTCTGGGGCTGGAGAGAGGGTGGGTGGGTGCAGCCCCAAACACCCACCACAGCCAGAGGGAGACTGGGATGTGCAGGGTGGGTGAGAGGGACCCGTGGCTGGCTGCTGACAACCTCCTCCCTCCGTTTCCTGGAGCAGCTCCTGCTCTCTGGCTCTCTGCTGGTGGAGAGTGACAAAAGGGAGAACATCCTGCTGGTAAGTGGGTCCCCCGAGGCCAGCCTGGAAGGGACAACCTACCCCACTCCTTGTTTCTGTGACTTCTGCCCCTTCCAGTGGCTCTGAGACCTCTCTGCAGCCTGGACTCGCTCCGCAGGGTCTACAAGCGAAGCTCATCTCACCCTCAGAGANTGGAGCATCCCAAGGGACAAGCATCCAACTCCTCCCACACACAACTCGGGTTGGCAAAGCCTCTCTGCCCACCTTCCCCAGCCTGCATCACCTGCTGGGCTCCACTGGTGTCTCCCTGTTGGCAAAGCCACCACGTTGAGCAAGAGAGGCCTGACGAGATTTCCATGAACAAACTTGCCAGAGGGAGCAAAGGGCAGCAGGATCCTGTCCCTCACCTCAACGCCACCTGCCAGGGAGGACTGGACAGCAAAGGCAGCTCCACGGGGAGTGGAGGAGGAGGAGGAGGGAAAGCCCAGGCTGAAGGAGGTATCTAAGCAGGGACTGAGCTGTGGGGTGCAGGCTGGGCTGTGGGACATGGTCACAAGGGATTCTCTGGTGCTTCTTGTGCCACCACTCATGTGGACATGTCCCACGTGCTGGTCCCCAGTGGGGTGGGAGCTGGTCTGGGCACCTCACTCCGAGGGCATTGAGGGGCTGGAGCAGGGCCAGAGAAGGGTAACAAAGGTGGGGAAGGGTCTGGAGAGCAGCAATGGTGAGGAGCAGCTGAGGGAGCTGAGGGTGTGGAGGCTGGAGAGAAGGAGGCTGAGGGGAGAGCTTCTGGGGCTCTGCAGCTCCCTGCAAGGAGGCTGCAGCCAGCTGGGTTTGGGCTCTGCTGCCAAGGGACAAGTGCCAGGGCAAGAGGAAAGGGCCTGGAGCTGCCCCAAGGCAGGTTCAGGTTGGACATGAGGAACAATTTGTTGCCCTCGAGGGCTGCCCAGGCCTGTGCCAGGCTGCCCAGGGCAGTGGTGCAGTGCCCATCCCTGCAGGGGTTTGCAAGCCCTGGAGCCGTGGTGCTGAGTGCCATGGTTGGTGGTGCCCTGGCAGTGCTGGGTGCAGGGTTGGGCTCCATGGTCCTGAAGCCCTGTGCCAACCAAAGCATTCTGTGACTCCACACTCCCCTTCCCCAGCCCTGCAGGTGATGGCAGCCACCACGGTGACCGACACAGGAGGTGTGAGGATCATCACTGAGGTCATCCCAGCCACAGACCCCCGAGCAGCCCAGCTGGCTGCTGGCTCCAGAACATCCCCACCCACTGCCTCATCCTTCCAAGTCAGAGGCTTCAGAAGGGCTCAGCCCAAGATGCTGGGGGTGAGATTTGGTGTGCAGGGGCACCCTGGGGACGGAGCAGAGACAGAGTACCCCCAGGGATTGTCCTGCCCGGGGCACAGGGGGCATTCAGGACCAGGTCATGCTGTGCTGTCAAGTGCCAGCACGCCAGGCTGCTCCCAAGACCCTTCTTGGCACCACAGGGTGCAGGCAGGACACAGTGTGACACTGGGACAGGGGTGGGACAGGGCTAACAGCAGAGGTGACATCCACCCTTTGCCGGTGCTGGCAGCACCTCGGGCTGGGAGTGAGGGGTGAGCAGGGGGATTCCTCTCCCCTGTCCTTCCCCAGACCATCCACATCTTCACTGGCATCATCCACATCTGCTTTGGGATCATCCTGACAGCTTCAGAGCACGAGGCCCCTTCCCTGCCCGTGGCCAGTGGGATCCTCTTCTGGCTCGGGGTCTTGGTAAGCAGGGACTCGCCTGCTCCTCCGCTCCTTGCTGTGCCATGGAGGGGAGGGGACTGAGGACCAGGTCCCCTTGTCACCAGGACCTCCTGGTGCACCCACAGCTTCTGTCTGTCTCCTCTGGGGCTGGAGAGAGGGTGGGTGGGTGCAGCCCCAAACACCCACCACAGCCAGAGGGAGACTGGGATGTGCAGGGTGGGTGAGAGGGACCCGTGGCTGGCTGCTGACAACCTCCTCCCTCCGTTTCCTGGAGCAGCTCCTGCTCTCTGGCTCTCTGCTGGTGGAGAGTGACAAAAGGGAGAACATCCTGCTGGTAAGTGGGTCCCCCGAGGCCAGCCTGGAAGGGACAACCTACCCCACTCCTTGTTTCTGTGACTTCTGCCCCTTCCAGTGGCTCTGAGACCTCTCTGCAGCCTGGACTCGCTCCGCAGGGTCTACAAGCGAAGCTCATCTCACCCTCAGAGATGCCCATCAAGCACAGGGTGGGCAAATCTCCACCCTTCAGGGCCTCCATGAGGTGCCTGGGGCCTGGCAGAGTCACTCTCGGGGACAAAAGATGTCACAGAGGGTGCTTTCTGCAGGAGTAGGTTTGACCTGAATCGAATCATGCAGCCTGGAGGCATCCTTGGTGCAACAGGCAAGCCCCAGGCAGCCTCTTCCCCAGCTCTGTGGCAACTCATGGAGGTCTTCTGGGAGGGTGGGCATCGTGCTGTCACCCACACAGCTCCTGGCAGGAGGGACAAGGCTGCTGCTGGCTGACTCGAGGTGACCCACATAGGTGAAGACCTGCTGCGTGGTCAACCTGGGGGTGATCCTGAGCACGCTGGTGGCCATGCTCATCCACACCACAGCCATCACCCGAGACACCCCTGGCTGCGAGGCCAACATGCCACACAGCCTGAAACCAGAGTGGTGCTTCAACCCCAAGAACAAGGTAGGAGCTCCTGGCCCTGCTCAGCTGCTGGGGTCCAAGCCTCCCATTGTGGGACGAGCAGAGAGAGCGATGCTCACAGCCCTGGCAGGGGATGAGGGGTGCTGCCAGCAGGCAGGATCCTCCTCTCCTCCTCCTCCTCCTCCTCGTAGAAGCTGAGCAATGGTCTGGACTCCATTCTGGTCCTCTTCAGCCTGCTGGAGTTCTGCGTGGCAGTGGCAGCTGTGGCCTTTGGCCACGATGCCATCAAGCAGCAGAACTACACACGGATGGTGAGAGGGGGCTGGGGCTGCTGGGGGCCCAGGGAGGGCTGGCAGGACTGGGACGGTGCCGCTCAGCCTGTCCCCGGCAGGACTGGGACGGTGCCCCTCAGCCTGTTCCCTCCCCAGGCTGCACCACAGGAGTTTCCCTGCATGACCCCACCCCCAAATTCCCTCTTTTTTTCTTTTCCTTCTCCCAGGCACTGTAGCCACAGCTAAGCCCGCAGCTGTCAGCTAAGAAACGCTGCAAGCCTCAGCCTCACCGCGACGAAGTCGCTGGAGCCCCTCGAAGCCCTCCCTGGAGCTGGCCACAGCCTGAGACACCTCCGTGCCCCTGCCCCGGGCTCTGGGCCTGGCCCCGGCATGGTGCCTGCTCCCCTCCGTGGTTTTGGACCCCAATAAAGGCCTCTCCCCAAGCCGTGGGTGTCTCCAGAGCTCACTCAGGGAACCGGGGAACCCTCACCGGGTAGGATTAGCGGGGGTGGTGGAGGAGGGAGCCGGGCACAAGCCACCACCATAACGGGCCCTGCCCGGCACAAAGATGGCGGCCTCTACCCAGCGCCATTGTGGAGGCGGGAGGCGTTGCCCAACATTAAAATGGCGGCCGCGGCCTCACTGTCGGTGCTTTTCCGCTCTGCGCGCAACGGCGATGCGGCGCCGCTCTGACGTCATCGCTCTGCGCCGAAGGACACCGCGTGGAGGATGGAGGAGCCAGAGGGGGCGGCCCCGAGCATGGCTCCGGGAGCTGAGGAACCCACCGAGGCGGCCCCGACCCCGGCCCCGCGGCCTCGGAAAGCCATCAAGAAGCGGAAGGAGGCTGCGGCAGTGGCCATCCCGCGGGGCAGGCCCAAGTCGGGGCGGGTGTGGAAGGACCCCGGCAAGAAGAGGTGGGTGCGGGGAGCGGCTGACAGGTCTCAGGGTGGGTCTTCGAGGCCGAGGGAAGTATTCTGGGGTCTGCAGTCGGAGGTAGGGCTGCTTGGAGATTCTTGAGCTCTATGGGAAGCTCTCTGGGTGCTTTTTGGGGAGAACCTGGCGGGGGGGCAGGGCTGTGTTTGGGTTCAAGCTTGGCAGGAAGCTCTGTAAGCGCTCTGGGTGGAGATTCCCTACAGGGCACCCCGCAGGCACTGCCTGAGCTCGGCCCCAGAGACAGACACCCCAGAGGAGCCGCCTGTTTCTGAACCCAGCGCCACAGAGAGTGAAAACGCTGTGGAGGGTTTCTGTGAGCCGCGGAGAACTGAGCTCTGCCTTTTCCGGCTGCCAACGCGACCCCTCTGCCTGCCCAGGTTCTCACACATGATCCAGGACAAGGCCCTTCACAGCTCTTGGGTACGGAAGATGAAGGAGAGGCAGGAGAAGAAGCTTGTCCAGGACCTGGCACGGCAGCTGCAGGAGGGGAAGCAGCGGGAACGAGAGGTAACAACCTCTCTGGGCAGCCTGCTCCAGGCCTCCAGCACCCTCACACCAAACAAGCTCCTCCTCAGCTTCACATGCAACCTCCTGCCTGCCACTTTGTGCCCTCTGCCCCTTGGCCTGTCCCTGGGCACCACTCACAAGAGTCTGGCCCCAGGCTCTTGCCCCCCACAGCTCCTTTAGCTGTTGCTGAGCACTGAGCAGATGCCCTCTGGGGCTGCTCTTCTGCAGGCTCTCAGCCCCAGGGCTCTCAGCCTTTGCTGCTCCCAGAGCTGCTCCAGGCCCCTCAGCATGCTCAGAGCCTGCACTGGACTCTCTCCAGCAGTTCCCAGTCTGTGCTGAGCTGGGGAGCCCAGAACTAGACCCAGTTCTTCACCCCAAGGGGGGCAGAGTAGAGGGGCAGGAGAACCTCCCCTGCCCTGCTGTCCACACTCTTCCTCATGTCCCCAGGAGCCCATTGGCATTCTTGGCTGTGGGAGCACATTGCTGGCTCATAGGCACATTGCTGTCCACCAGCACTGCCAGCTCCTCCTTGGAGCTGCTCTCCAGCAGGTCCCCCCTCACCTGTACTGGTGCAGGGAGCTGTTCCTCCCCAAGGACAGGACCCTCCACTTGCCCTGGTTGAGCTTCACAAGGTTGACCTCCTCATCCTGGGCAGGTCTCAGTGAGTGGCAGCTGCTGCCTGGTGCCCAGGCCAGGTGGTGACAGGAGCTGCATGTCACTCACACAGCACAAAGCCCCTCGGTGGCTTCCAGCCTCCAGCTGAGCTTTGTGCCACAGGTTTCATGCTTGGGCTGCTGCAGCTCCCTGGCTGCTGTTGGTGGGTCCATACTGGGTGGGATTTAGGCTGGGAGGGAGGGAGGAGCCCACAGGGAATGGTTTGCTGCTGCTGCTCCCTCAGGAGAAGAAACGGCGAAGGGAGGAGAACATCAGACGGCGCCTGGAGAACGAGAGGAAGGCAGAGATTGTCCAAGTGGTGAGTTGTGGCCTGCAGGCCACGGGGAGCTGGGGCTCCAGTGTGCTTCAGCTCCCCCCTCACCTCCAGTTCCCCTCCTTGGCTCCTCCTGTGAGCAGCACTGGGAGGACTGGGACGTTCCAACTGACCCCAGCTACCCTTCCAGAGCGGGGCTGAGGGGGACAACTTCTCTTTCAAGCTGGAGGAAACCAAAGAGGGGGGCCCCCACGGGGCTGACCAGCAAATGGGGTGGCAGAATGAGGGAAGCATGGTGCTGGTGGGGATCCAGGCATGAGCACGTGGGGGAAATCGTGGCTGTTCCACGAGCTCAGGGTGGGTGTGGAGAAGACTTGCACAGCCCCAGGGTGGTGGTGAGGATGGATTTGTTCCTGTCCTCTCCCTACACCAGAGCTGGGAGAACTTGGGGGATGTTCCCAGGGAGGAGTTCTGGGTTCATCTGCTGAGCTGGATGGTTTCATGGGCAGACTTTGGAGTCACTGCTCCAGATCCCATCCCATCCCACAGGAGTGGGAAGCTGACAGCTCCACCATGCCTGCATCTCTCTCCCTGAAAATCCCATTTTTGACCCTCCCTGATCCCCCAGATCCGGAACCCACTGAAGCTGAAGAGGGCCAAGAAGAAGCAGCTGAGGCGGGTGGAGAAGAGGGACACCCTGGCCCTGCTCCAGAAGACAGCTGCCAGGCACAAGGCAACCCCAAAATGAGAAGGGGAACCAGGAGACTGTGGTGCCCAGCCCCTGCAGATGGAGTGTTTGTGGCTCCTGCTCCTCTCCAGGGATGATTCCTCAGCTTGGAGGGGCCCTGGGTGTTGGACACAGCGGGACAGAGCTGCTTGGGGTGGGTTGTGTTGCTCCAGGACACGCAGGAAGCAGCTCCTGGATCCTTCTCCTTGCCCTGTGGAGTTGCTGGAGTTGGACAATTTGTTTTGACCTGCCCCAAATCTGCCTCCTCTGTATAAAAATGAAGAGGAACTGACCCAGATTGGCCTCCAATGAATCGATGTTGGACTGGAGGCTCCATCTTTGGGCTTTTCCTCTTCCTCAGCTTTGCTGGGGTTGTCCACTGAGGTTCCCCTTCCTCAAAGAGATGTGGGGGGGTCACCACCTGAGGTTCTTCTTCCTCAGAGAAGTGGGGAAGGTCATCCCCTGAGGTTCTTCCCCAAAGAGGTGGAGGAGTCACCATCTGAAGTTCCCCCTCCTCAAACAGGAGACTGTCACCTCCCTGGAATTGAGCCCTGCAGCCTGTCACAGCAAGGAAGGGGCCTGTGGAGATGGGAGTGGGGTGCAGGATGCCACTCAGCTTGCTGGAACCCTGCTCTGGGGGGGTCTGGGAGTGTGGACAGGCTGTAATGAAGGGGCTTGATGGGGGTAAACCCTTCCCCCCCAGATCTGCACCTGTCCTGATTTTTCTTGCTCTGTAAACACCTCTTGGTCTGCAGCCTGCTGGGAGCCAGACCAGGGGGATGAGGGTGGGGGGCAAAGTTGGCACTGGTGGGGTTAGGGCCGCCAAC
This sequence comes from Ramphastos sulfuratus, assembly GCA_013399055.1. NCBI lineage: Eukaryota > Metazoa > Chordata > Aves > Piciformes > Ramphastidae > Ramphastos > Ramphastos sulfuratus. Next base: position 178,788 of record WBNM01001027.1, on the reverse strand, counting down.
AGGAGGCTGCAGGGAGGGTAAGGTGAGACATGGTGGTGCCCAGGAGCTTCATTTTGGGGAGGGGGACAAGCAGTGGTGGACTAAGGACAGGCTGGGGGCATCACAGGGGATCCAATGGGGAAGGGAAAGTAGGAATTGGGAGGGGGAGGGAAGTAGGAAATGGGGGGGGGAGGAGGAATGGAGAGGAGTG
>WBNM01001027.1:160081-178245 GCA_013399055.1 Ramphastos sulfuratus | reverse complement strand
TGAAGCTCCTGCCCCCAACTGATCCTACCCTACCTTGGGGGTCTGCCCTGTGGTGCGGGGGAGGAGGAGGATGGGGAGAGGGGACAATGGGTGTTGGGGGCACTGGGGTTGGGGGGGACAGAAGCAGAAGGGGTGGCTCTGGGGGGGACCCAGCTGCTGGGCAGGTCTGGGGTGGTGAGGGCTGCTGGAGGGGGTTTTGGGGTGGGGGTTCCAGCGAGGCCAGCTGGGCTGCAAACCCTCCTGGGGGGGGTCCCTGGGGACAGTGCCCTGCTGCCAGCTCCCCGCCCGGCAGGGTGCGCGGGAGTGTGACGCCCACCTGCACCCCCAGCTGCTGCCATGGCGGAGGTGAGGGTGAGCCCGGAGCGCTCGCTGGCGGACCGGCCGGTGCGGGTGCGGGTGCGGGGTCTGTGCCCCGGCCAGGCGGTCACGCTGCGGGCGTCGCTGACGGACGAGCAGGGCGAGGAGTTCCAGGCTCGAGCTTTCTTCCGCGCCAACCAGGAGGGTGAGGTGGACCCCGGGTGCCACCCTGCCCTGGGTGGCAGCTACTCGGGCGTCTGGCCCATGGGGCTGCTGTGGGCGCTGCAGCCCAACAGCCTGTTCCGCAGGCTGGTCAAGCGCGACGTGGCTGGCAGCCCCTTCCGCGTGCGCCTGCAGCTCTTCAACGGCGTCCAGCTGGACACCGAGCCCCGGGACCGGCCGCTGGCCTCCTGCGAGGCCGAGCGGTGGTACGTGGGTCCCGGCGTGCAGAGGGTGCCCGTCAAGGAGGGCAGGGTCCGCGGGGCCCTCTTCTTGCCGCCCGGTGAGCCCCGCGGGGAACCTCGAGGGCGCCCAGCCTGGGACCCCCGGGCACGCCTCGGGGCGCGTGGCAGCGGTGCCTCTTCCCTCCGTGGGTGACGGTGTCTCTGGCCACCTGCAGGAGCGGGACCCTTCCCGGGGGTGATCGACCTGTTCGGGGGCGCCGGAGGGCTGATCGAGTTCCGCGCGGGGCTGCTGGCCAGCAGGGGCTTCGCCGTCCTGGCCTTGGCCTTCTTCGCCTACGATGACCTGCCCCGGACCCTGGACCAGCTCGACCTCAGCTACTTCGAGGAGGCAGCCGAAATGCTGCTGCGGCACCCTAAGGTGAGCTCTGCGGCACGACGGGTGGCTCCGGGGAGCAGGGACATCTGCAGAAGCAAAGTGTCCTGGGGACGTGGCAGCGAGAAGCATGCCCTGGAGGCTATGGAGGACATCCTGGTGGATGGGACCTCCTGGAGAGCAGGGATGGCCTGGGGAGCAGGGATGTAGCAGGGAATGGGATGGCCTGGGGAGCAGGGATGGCCAGGAAGCAAGGTGGCTTGGGGACACGGCAGCAAGAAGGATGCCCTGGTGGCTGTGGAGGACATCCTGGTGGATGAGACTTCCTGGAGAGCAGGGATGGCCTAGTGAAGCCAGTGTCCTGGTGACTGGGGATGTCTTCACAGGATGTCAGGGCTTGGAGGGGACCTCCACAGATCACCCAGTCCAAGCCCCCTGCCAGAGCAGGAGCAGAGAATCCAGCACAGGTCACACAGGAATGCACCCAGGCAGGGCTGGAAAGGCTCTAGAGAAGGAGACTCCACAGCCTCTCTGGGCAGCCTGTGCCAGGGCTTTGGGACCCTCACAGCAAAGTTCTTCCTCATGCTGAGGGGGAACCTCCTGTGCTGCAGCTTACAGCCATTGCCCCTTGTCCTATCCCAGGGAGCAAGTGAGCAGGGTTTGTGCCCCCCCCCACCTTGACCCCAGGCCTCAGCTGTTTACAAGCATTGATCAAATCCCCTCTCAGTCTTCTCCTCGCCAGCCCAAGCAGCCCCAGGTCCCTCAGCCTCTCCTCACGGGGCACTGCTCCAGCCCCTTCAGCATCCTTGCAGCCCTCTGTTGGACTCTCCCCAGCAGACCCCTGTCCCTTCTGAACTGAGGAGCCCAAAACTGAACACAATATTCCAGGAGAGGTCTCAGCAGGGCAGAGGAGAGGGGGAGGAGAACCTCCCTGGATCTGCTGCCCACGCTCCCCATAATGTGCCCCAGGACCCCATTGGCCTCTTTGGCCACATTGCTGCCTGTGGGGAGCTTCTCGTCCAGCATGGTGAATGGGATGCCCTGGTGAGCAGGGACATCCTGAGAAGTTGTCCTGGGGACAGGGGACATGCCACTGAACAGGGTGTCCTGGTGGCCAGCAGTGCCCAGGCAAGCGGGCCGTGCCAGTGCCCGGGCACCCAGCGCCGCTGCCCCTTCAGCTCCGTCCCCTCCCGCCACAGGTGCGAGGCCCTGGCCTGGGAGTGATCGGCGTCTCCAAAGGAGCAGAAGTGGCCCTGGCCATGGCCACCTTCCTGCCACAGGTGGTGGCCACGGTGTGGATCAATGGCACAGCCTCCCTCCACGGCAACGCCCTGGTCTACAAGGACCTGCTCATCCCTCCCATCCCCTACTGCGTGGAGCGAGTGATGTTCACGGAGCTGGGGGCCATGGACAACTCTGCCATCTTCGCCGACCCGCGGGACCCTGCCTACAGCACCTCAGCCATCCCCACCCAGCAGGTGCGGGGCAAGGTGCTCTTCGTGGTGGGGGAAGCTGACCGCAGCCTCAACAGCAAGCTCTTCGCCCAGCTGGCCATGGCACGGATGCCGCCCGAGAGCTGCCGCCTCCTCTCCTACCCTGGGGCTGGGCACTTGATCGAGCCTCCTGGGTCGCCCCTCTGCAGCATGTCCAGCATTCGGGGCAGCCCCAGACCCGTGGTGTGGGGAGGGGAACCCCAACCCCATGCCAAAGCCCAGGAACACTCCTGGCAGGAGATTATCAATTTCTTGGAGCTCCACCTGGGCCCTGTTGCCACCATGAAGTTGTGATGGGTGGAAGGGTCTGAGGCTGCCCTGAGGTTTACCCCAGCCACTCAATAAAGCACTATGGTGCTGGGCAAGCTGCTGTGGGTGCCCTGCTTTAGCTGGGGGGTTGGACTGGATGGTCTGCAGAGGTCCCTTCCAACCCCACCCTGCTGGGATTCTGTGATCCTGCCACCTGCATCCTTTGCTCATGGTGTGGGGGCACTAAGGTCCTGGTAGTGGCACACCTGAGGACCCCTCTGCGTGTACAGGTCCGTGTGTTCTGCAAGGCTCTGCAGCTGGGTTGGGGCAACTCAACAGGCTGGAGGGTTGAAGGGCTGGAGAGCAGCCCTGTGGAGAAGGCTTGGGGGTGCTGGGGGTGGAAAGCTGGAGCTGAGCTGGCTCAGAAGCCAACCATGCCCTGGGCTGCTCCCCAGCAGTGTGGGCAGCAGGGGCAGGGAGGGGATTCTGCCTCTCTGCTGAGCCCCCAGCGGCAGTGCTGGGGCAGCTCTGGAGGGCTCAGCACAGACAGGGACCTGTTGGAGCAGGGACAGAGGAGGCCACAGCAGTGCTGGCAAGGCTGGCAGGGCTCTGCTGTGAGGCCAGGCTGGCAGAGGTGGGGCTGCTCAGGCTGGAGAGGAGAAGGCTCCAGGGAGACCTTCTGGTGGCTTAAAGGGGCTGAGAAAAAAGCTGGGGCCAGACTTCTGAGCAGGGTCTGTTGTGACAGGCCAAGGGGGAATAGTTTGGAACTGACAGAGGGAGGTTCAGACTGGAGAGAAGGGAGAAATGTTTGGCACTGAGGGTGGTGAGAGCCTGTCCCAGGTTGCCCAGAGATGGGACCTGGCACCACTGCAGGTGAGGTTGTTTGGGGCTCTGACCAACTTCCTCTAGATGAAAAAAGTGCTGAGGCTGGCACCTGGGCTGGGCTGAAGGGTGGCAAATGGGCATGTTCACACCCGGCTTGTGCCAGGGCAGGGTGCAGGAGTTGGCTGTGACCACCCCATCAGCAAGGGGAGGGTTGACTCAGTATAAGCTGCGATAAAGATAAGACCCAGATAGGAAACTGAGGGGCCACCTGAGGGGACCCAGCTCCTGCCTCCCCATGCCAGGGCACTGCTTCAACTGGGCTCCAGCTTCCTGTTGGGTGTCTGCCTACTGTTGGACCATGCTGGCTCCAGGGGCACCTCAGGACACCAGCATCAGAGATTCATAGAATGGTTTGGGTTGGAAGGGACCTTAAAGCTCATCCAGTCCCAACCCCTTGCCATGGGCAGGGACACCTCCCACTGGCACAGGCTGCTCAAGGCCTCATCCAGCCTTGGACACCTCCAGGGCATCCACAAGCTCCCTGGGACACCTGTTCCAGTGTCTCAGGGCCACCACGGCACAGCTGCTGGGACCGTGGCCATGCTGCCTGGCTGGGTGCTGCCATCACCTTAAAGCCATGAGAATGAGGTGCTGGGCAGCAGCCCCCGGGCAAAGAGAGGTGGGAGCCAGCCCAAGGGGTGACCAAGGGCTCCCCTGGCCCTTTGCAGTGCTCAGGGCAGGGCTCCAGTCCTCCTTTGCAGGAAGAGTTTCTCCTGACTCATCTCCGCAGGACCAAGTGCTCCTCGAAGGGCTTTTGTTGCCCGTGGGGCAGAGGCAGGGTGGCAGCCACCACGGAGAAGGGGCATTAGGGGACAACTGCCCCATTTCCCAGCCCCTAAACCTCCCTTGGCCCCTCGGTGGGCTCCCAGGCCCATGGCTGCCCTGAGGTGTCCACTGGCGAGCCAGATGCCACCACTGTCCCCAAGAGCTCGTGCCAAGCCCCAAGGCTGTGTGTCAAGAGGGAAGGTGGGCACATGCCAGCCCCTTCCTCCTGCCTGGTTGGCAGCTGGTGCCAGCTCCGGTCCCTGTTCCCTGGCAGGAGTCTCTCCCGTCGCGTGTCTCTGCCCAGCTCTGCGTTCCTGCCCGGTCACCGTGCCACGGCCACGGCGAGGTGACCACAGGGCTGGGGGCAGCGAGGTCACTGGTGGCAGGGGAGCGAGGAGCCCTGGGCAGAGCTCAGGCAGGAGCCACCATCCTGGCACAGCCTCGACAGTCATCTGATCCCTGCTCGCGCTGGGTATAAAAATCCACGTCCTCAGTGCTGCCCCACGGAGAACCTCAGGCTCTGCCCACCACTACCACCATGGGTCGGGGCTGCTCCTTCCTCCTGCTGCTTCTGCTCCTGTCCCAGTGGCCAGGAGCCATCTTCTCCCTGCTGCGCTACCGCTACGACTGCGGGGACCATGGCATGCAGCTGCAGGCCTTCCCGCCCCGCGGCCGCACCGTCCGCTTCAAAGTCATGGGTGAGCGGTGGCACGGGTGGGTGGGAGCGCTTCAGAGTCACGGGGGAGGGGTGGCATGCGTGGGTGGGAGCACTTCAGAGTCACAGGTGAGCGGTGGCACGGGTGGGTGGGAGCGCTTCAGAGTCACGGGGGAGGGGTGGCATGCGTGGGTGGGAGCACTTCAGAGTCACAGGTGAGCGGTGGCACGGGTGGGTGGGAGCGCTTCAGAGTCACGGGGGAGGGGTGGCATGCGTGGGTGGGAGCACTTCAGAGTCACAGGTGAGCGGTGGCACGGGTGGGTGGGAGCGCTTCAGAGTCACGGGGGAGGGGTGGCATGCGTGGGTGGGAGCACTTCAGAGTCACAGGTGAGCGGTGGCACGGGTGGGTGGGAGCGCTTCAGAGTCACGGGGGAGGGGTGGCATGCGTGGGTGGGAGCACTTCAGAGTCACAGGTGAGCGGTGGCACGGGTGGGTGGGAGCGCTTCAGAGTCACGAGTGAGCAGTGGCACAGGTGAGTGGGAGCCCCCAGGACCCTCCTCGGGGTGCCTTCTGCTGGATCGCCCTGGTTACCCCCAACCCCGAGTGCCCCAGGCTGGCACTGCCCTGATGGGATGAGCCCAGTGGCTGGAAGGAGCTTGGCTGAGAACCCAGGGAGGGTTTCTGGGGGCTTGCCTACCCCACGGAACATCCTGGCACCTGGTTGTGCCACCTCGATCCCACTCCCATACCCGTCGGTGCCCTCGCAGATGAGTTTGGCACCCTCTTTGACGTGGCCAACTGCTCCATCTGCCTGCACTGGCTGAGCATGGGCGCGGATGGTGCTGTCGTCTTCTCCTCCGGCTACGACGGTTGCCATGTCCTGGTCAAGGTGAGGCTCCTGTCCCGCTCGTGGAGCTTCCCCGGGGCCAGAGGTGACTGCCCCTGGGCGACTCCCTCCTGTCCCACCGCAGGGCGACCGCTACGTGCTGAGGGTGCAGCTGGAGGAGGTGCTGCTCGGCGGGGCCATGGCTGCCTTCTATCAACTCAACATGACCTGCCCCAAGCCGGGCAACTACGAGAGCCTGGCGGACAGCAAGCAGGCTGCTGCGGGCAGCGGTGCCCACCAGACCCAGACTGACGTCCTCGTGCCCCTGCACCGGCCTGGCCTCCTGCACCACCTCTCTCAGTCATCACTTGGCATCTCCAGACCCCACCTCGGTCCCCAGGGCCACTCGGAGCAGGCTCAGCCCATAGCTCACACCCAGCCTGTCCTGGGGCACCCTGGGCTGCAGCCCCAGCCCGCTCTGGTTCACCCAGGGCTTCCAGCCCGGCCTGGCCAGGCTCACCTGGGCCTTCACACCCAAACCCAACAGGGCTTAACACATCCAGGCAGGCAGCCCCAAGCCCAGCCTGGCCTGCTGAGCCCTGCAGCTCAAAGCCAATCAGGGCTTCAGACCCCAAACCGTCCTGGGCTGCTGAGCCCTGGAGCTCAAACCCAACCAGGGCTTCTTCAGCCTGGGTTTCGGACCCAAAACCAGCTGGGGTTGGTGCACCACAGTGCCCAGTTTGGCTCAACACACACTGGTGCTCAAACTCAAGCAAGCTTCATCCACTCAGGAGCTCAAGCCCCAGACCCACATGGCTTCTCTCCCTCCAGCCTTCAGACCCACTCCCGAAATGGTCTTCTCCACCCTGGGCTCCAGACCCAAGCTGGGCTGGTCCCGCGCGGGGACAGCACAGGTGCAGCACTCCAGTCCCGACCGGGGTTGGTCCGTCCTGGACTCCAGGCTCAGCTCCACCCAGGGCTAGAACGTCCAAGACTTCAGCCCCAAGCCCAGCCTGGTTTTCTGCGTCCTGGCCTTCAATCCCAGGCCAGCCTGCTGCAATCCACAGCTCTCTTCTACCCCTCAGCAGGGGCAGGTAGGTCAGTGGGGTGGGGTGGGATATAGCTGGGGTTTGGAACCTCCTCATCCCTGGAGCAGCAGGTCACAGGTGTGAATGGATGCTTGGTGTGGGCAGGAGGATGGTTTGGGAGGGAGTGGGCAGGCCAGAGGTGGGCAGGAGGACGGTTTGGCAGGGGGAAGCTTGGGTGGGCAGGTGAAGGTTGGGCAGGATGATTGTTTGGCAGAGGGAAGCTTGGGTGGGCAGGTCAAGGTTGGGCAGGATGGTGGTTTGGCAGGAGTCAAGCAGGTCAGGATGGTCCTCAGGGTGATGCCAAGGGCAATGCCCCTTCTCTGCCACCCCAGGCACCCAGCTGACGCGGGAGCAGTGCCAGGTGGCAGCGGGGAAGATGCCCTGCGTGGCCCCACAGGGTCGGGAGGCCTGTCTGCAGGCAGGCTGCTGCTACAACGACATGGACCGTGTGACCCCTTGCTACTATGGCAACACAGGTGGGGCACCGGGCACAGGCCCCGGGCACACCCCACGGCCTTGGCCAACACACCAAGGGTGCGCGCGGGGCCCGCCGGGCTGACGCAGCCGATCCCTCGTGTCACAGCCACCGTGCAGTGCCTGCTGGATGGGCACTTCGTGGTGGTGGTGCCACGGGGCCTGGGCACCCAACCCTACAACCTGGACAGCGTGAGGCTGGCCAGCAGCCAGCCTGGCTGCGAGCCCCTGGGGCTGAGTGAGGCCTTCGTCATGTTCCGCTTCGCCGTCACCCAGTGCGGCACCACCCTCCAGGTAGGGATGGGGAACCACCACCCAACCCCACCTCCTGACCCCACTCGAGGGACCTGGAGCCCACGGCTGTGCCCACCACAGGTGATTGAGGACCAGCTGATCTATGAGAACCAGCTGATCTCCACCCTTGATGTTCAAGGGTCCACCCGTGGCTCCATCACAAGGGACAGCATCTACATGTAAGCCAGGATCACCCCCTCCCAGCAAAGCCCACCCAGCTCCAACACCCAGACCAGTCCCCCCCCATTCCTTACTGGTTCTGGCACTGGGAACCCCTGTGGTGCCCAGCCCTCTCTGAGGGGTTGGAGGACAAGGAGGGGCATCCAGCTCTGCTCTGCTGCCCACAGCCTCCAAGCTCGTTGCATCTACAATGCCAGCGACCTCCTGCCACTCCACATGGAAGTGGCTGTGCCCCCCACGTCCATCCCCCTGGCCATGCTAGGGCCACTGGGGCTCCAGTTACGCATTGCCACTGGTGAGTAGCCCACTTAGGACTAGAGGAAATAGCCTCAAGGTGGCCCAGGGGAGGTTCACATTGTACAGGAGGAAAAACGTCCACACCCAAAAGGGCAATCAAGGTCTGGCCCAGGCTGCCCAGGACAGTGGTGCAGGACAGAATCCTCACCCCTCCTCTCAGAGGTGTGTAGCTGTGGTGCAGGACAGAATCCTCACCCCTCCTCTCAGAGGTGAGTAGCTGTGGTGCTGAGGGCCATGGTTTAGAGATGCCCTGGGCAGTGCTGGGGGAAGGGTTGGACTCCATCATCTTGGAAGGTCTCTTCCAACCCAAACAATTCCACGACTCCATAACCTGCTCCACCTGCTCAGCCTCTCACCCTTCCCACAGATGAGACCTACAGCTCCTACCACCCCAGTGGTGACTACCCCTTGGTGAAGGTTCTGCGGGACCCCATCTACGTGGAGGTTCGCCTCCTGCAGAAGACAGACCCCAACCTGGTGCTGGTCCTGCACCAGTGCTGGGCAGCCCCCAGTGCCAACCCAGCAGCTGAGCCCCAGTGGCCCATCCTGGTGGATGGGTGAGCAGAGTGGGGGACAACGGCAGGATGGAGAGGTGTGGGCTGGTCACTTGCATCAACTGAGGGCTCTGCTTGCACATCCAGGTGCCCCTTCACAGGGGACAACTACAGGACCCAGCTCATACCCCTGGGCCCAGCCTCCCCACAGTTGCCCTTCCCAAGCCACTACCAACGCTTTGCCATCTCCACCTTCACCTTCGTGGAGCCTCCCTCCATGGCAGCACTGGAGGGTGAGGTGAGTGCAGCAGCATCACCCCAAGGGCTTGCTCACCAACTTCAGGGTCCCTGCTGGTCCTCAAGTGCTGGCAACCCCTGTCCCTAATGGCAGCCCTTACACTGCCATTACTTCTGCCTTCCAGGTGTACATCTCCTGCAGTGCTTCCGTGTGCCACCTGGCCCAGACCGAGCCCTGCCGGCCCTCCTGCCAGCTTGGGGTGCCCTCACGTAAGTCTGGGGGCCACCAGCTCCCTGGGGAACCCCCACCTGCCCCTCAGCTTTCCGTGCCAACCCCCTGCCCTTCTCCAGGAGCACGTCGGTCTCCAGAGGACGAGGGCACAGCTGAAGCCATGGCGATGGTCACCTCCCAGGGAGGGGTCATCTTCCCAAAGGTCCCCAAGCTGCCCAGAGGATGAGACCAGAGGTGCTGGGTGAGTGGTCCCTCAACTCTCCAAACCTCTCCTTCATCCCAGCTCTAACTCACTCTCCTCTTCCTCTTCCTCCTGCACAGCTGCTGCCTCCAGCCAGATGCTGCTGGACACCTCCAGGCAAGCTGGACAAATAAAGCAGTGCCCAGCACGGCTTGGTGGCTTGCTTTGTTCCTGGGGATGGGTGGGAAGAGGAGGGTCCCCTGTGCCCATCTCAGGGCTGGCAGCACCCACAGCTCCTCCCAGCTCCAGAATCATCAAATCCTTTTGCTTGGAAGAGACCTTTAAGGTGATGGAGCCCAACCCTTCACCCAGCACTGCCAGGGCACTGCCAAACCATGGCCCTCAGCACCACAGCTCCAGGGCTTGGAAACCCCTCCAGGGATGGGGACTGCACCACTGCCATGGGCAGCCTGGCACAGACCTTGACAACCTTCAAGGGCAAGAAATTGTTCCTCATGTCCAGCCTAAACCTGGGGCAACTTGAGACCATTTCCTTTTGTCCTGTCGCTCCCTGGGAGAAGTGCCCAACCCCCACCTGGCTCCAGGTCTCACTCAGCCTCTTCTCCAGCCTCAACAACCCCAGGTCCCTCAGCTGCTCCTCACCAGATTTGTGCCTCATTCCCCATCCCACCCCCATGCCTCTCCCTCCTCTGTGTGACACCCCAGAGCCTTCTTCCCCTGCTGAGGATGACGATGGGGGCTGCCACACACCCTCTGCTCAACAGCTTCTTTTATTTCCTTAATGAAACTAGAGAACTGCTTACAAAACCCTTCCTGGTCTTCCCCCTCCCACCCTCCTTCCACACATCCAAGGCCACAAAGATTCACCACCCACCCAGGTTGGAACCTTTTTGTTGCATCAGCTACAGCCACAAAGCAGAACCTAAAAGCCACACACACACACACCAAAAAAAAAACAAAAACAAAACCACAAAAACAAAAATGGGGACAAAAAAAAAAAAAAGGAGGAAACTAAACCAAAGCAAACATCTCTGGAGCAAGGAGAAGGTGACAGTCACCTGCTCCTCTACTAACCAGCTACAGCAGGGAGCCTGCAGAAGTAATGAACCACTTGTCTCCCTCACACCCCCCCACAACCCCCCCAAACTAAGCCCCAAATTCTCCCACCCATCCTCCCACCCACCCAAAGAAACCCCCAGCAGGCCAACAAGACCCCCCCCTCCCACCACCCCCACCTTGGAGGCTACAGGCTGTAGAACTTCAGGCTCCGGTCCATGCCCGTCGAGGCGATGAACTTGGCATGGTGGCCAAAAGCCACCCCCGTGGTGAGGCCACTGTGCTCTGGGGAGAGAAAACAGCTCCTGGGTATGGCACCAAGTGGAGTTTGGCCCTTCCTTGTCCCCGCCATGAGGCTGGCACGGGCAGAGTTTGGTCACCTCTGTGCCCACCCGTGGCGAAGGAGGCTGGTGGGTTCCCAACCTCCACCTTCAGAGGGTCCTCTGAGGGGGTGGGAAGTGCTTTGCACCCCCAGCTCGCTCTGCAGAGCCAGGAAAGTGATTCCTCCCCTCAGGAGGGGACCTCCATCCCTCCTCCCTTCCCCTCTCTGCCCTCCCACCACTCCCAGCTTCTCACCAGTGAAGTGGAGGATCTCAGTCCACTGCTTGCAGATGTAGATCTGGACATCTGTCCCACCCAGAGCCAAGTAGGTGCCACTCTGGTCAAAGATGAGAGACTTCACCTGCAAAAGAACAACAACAAAGCTTCAAACCAGGCCCAGGAAGCTTCCAATAGGTTTTTGGGGTGCTAGGGGTGGACAACACCTCTGCATCAGACCCCTCTAAAGCAAGGGATGGTGGGCACTAAGAGAAGGTCCTGCCCAGCAAGCCCACCAAGGGGGGAAAGGGTCACACACCTCAAAGTTGTTGTCCAGCTGCAGTGTCTTAAAGTTCTTGAGTTTCCTCAAGTCCCAGAGCTTGACAGAGGAGTCATCTGCTGCTGTGGCCAGGTAGTAGCCATTCTCTGAGAAGGCAATGCTGGTGATGGGCCCAGAGTGGCCTGGGAAGTTGGCTACGTTGGTGCGTTCCTGGGGACAAGGGAGTGAGAGAGAGGCTGTGAGCAGGGACCTGCAGCTGGGAGATGCCTGCAGCCACAGCTCAGACAGGGCAGGACTTGACGACCCTCAAGGGCAACAAACTGTCCCTCATGTCCAACCTAAACCTCCCCTGGGGCAGCTCCAGGCCCCTTCCTCTTGCCCTGGCACTTGTCCCTTGGCAGCAGAGCCCAACCCCAGCTGGCTGCAGCCTCCTTGCAGGGAGCTGCAGAGCCCCAGAAGCTCTCCCCTCAGCCTCCTTCTCTCCAGCCTCCACACCCCCAGCTGCTCCTCAGCATTACTCTTCTCCAGACCCTTCCCCAGCTTTGTTGCCCTTCTCTGGCCCTGCTCCAGCCCCTCAGTGTCCTTCTTGGGAGGGAGGAGCTCTAAACCGATCCCAAGATTCCAGGTGTGGCCTCAGCAGTGCCCAGTCCAGAGGGGCAAGCCCTGCCCTGCTCCTGCTGGCCACACTTTTCCTGGTGGAAGCTTCCATGTTCTCTTTGTTGCCCTCATGAGTCAGAGCTGGAGAGCTCCAGCACATCCCTGACAAATTCCCAGCCCTCAGACCAAGCCAGGCCCTCACACACTGCAAAGCCTCACCCCACAGCTGAGCTGGCAGCCTCTGGACCATCCTGCTGCTCACTGATTCCCTCAGGGACACAGCAAAGCCCTTCTTGTCACAAGACAACCCCATCACAGCCACAGCACCAGGTGTGGCCACTCCTGAGCTGAAGCTTTGCTACTTTTGGAGAAAACCTCAGAAGAGGTTCTCCAAATCCCTCCCCAGGCACCATGCCTTGCTCTGCTGGGCTTCAAGCCAAACATAGCCCAAACATGTTCCCTCTACCACAGTCCCAAGACCAGTCCTACCTTCAGATCCCAGATCTTGATCTGAGAATCCATTGTCCCTGTTCCAAAAATGAGCCCATCCGGGTGGAACTGAGCACAGGTGAGAGCTGTCGAGACACAAAAGGAGATTTAAGAGGTTGAGGAGACTTTTTGACTTTGTCACCAATTCCCACAGTGTTCTTCTGAGCTCCAGGGACCTGGGCAGAAGAAGTCCTTCTCTGCAGGCCTCCCCTAGTGCCCCCGGGGTGGGAATGCTCAGCCCTGAGCCTTACCACAGCCAGAGCTCTCATCTGTCACCTTGGTGAGCACACGGCCGGTCTGGATGTCAGAGAACGCCCAGTACTGCACGAGAGGAGCAGAGTGGTGACTCCAGGAAGGGGAGGAGCAGTGCTGGGGGTGCTTTGTGGGCCAGGGCTGGGGTCTCACCTGGTCATCAGAAGAGCTGAGGAGGTAATCCCCTGTTGCATGGAGGCTCAGCCCCGTGACAGAGCCCTCGTGGGCACGGACGACCTGCACGCAGGAGGCGTTGGGCACAGACCAGATGCGGATGGTGGCATCGGGAGAAGCTGAGAACACCAAGTCCTAGAGAGAGCAGACAGCAATGTTCATGGACAACCACAAGAGTGGTTTGGGACCTTGAAAGGTCATCCAGTCCAACCCTCCCAGAGTCAGCATGGTCCCCAACTATGTTGCTCAGAGCCCCACACAACCTGACCTGCAGTGGTGCTAGGGATGGGGCAGCTGCCACCTCTCTAGGCACCCTGGGACAGGCTCTCACCACTCTCAGTGCCAAACATTTCTCCCTTCTACTCAGCCTCTGTTAGTTCCAAACCATACCCGCCCTTGCCCTGTCACAAGCCCTGTTCAGAAGTCTGTGCCCAGCTTTCTTCTCAGCCCCTTTAATGCACTGAAAGGCCACCAGAAGGTCTCTCCTCACCAAAGCATCCAAGACCTTCATCCAAGCAAGGTCCCAACAGGCACAAACTGACCCATGACCACCAGACCCTACCAGAAAAGGTCTCAGAAACCTGATCTGGGGCAGGTTGGCTGGCAGGAAAGAGCTCAAACATGAGGCTCAGCACACCTGAGAGGGGTGGAAGACGACACTGGTGACCTTCTTGGTGTGGCCCTTGAGCGTCGCCAGGATCTGCTCCGAGCTCTTGTCAAAGACGATGACGTTTTTGTCAGCCCCTCCTGCAGAACAGAGCAGGGAGAGGTGAAAGGCAGCAGCCTGTGCCCAACCAAGTCCCAGCCCACCTGCTCTTCCTGGGGACCACCAGCCTCAGAAGCTTTGCCATGAGGTGAGAGGATCCCCCAGTCAGCTGTCCCAGCTCTGTCCCCCAGAAGCAGGGAGAAAGAGACCTGCTGCCAGCACACAGTCCCCAGGGTGCGGAGGAGCTTTCCCTTACCTGTGAGGATCTTGTTGGTGTCGGAAGGACAAAGGTCCAGGGCCAGGATCCCAGGGATGCTGGCACTGTGCAGCCCCTGTGTAAGATACCAAATTGATGCCACAAGCAAGAAAATAACCCCAAAAGGGACTGAGAAGCTCTTGAGGAGTTCTGTGCCACCTCCACTCCATTAGCACAGTCACAGCCCTCTCCTCACTCTGCCCAGGAGCAGAACTTCTAGAACCATGGAATGGTTTGGGTTGGGAGAGACTTTGAAGATCTTGGAGCCCAACCCTGCACCCAGCACTGCCAGGGCACCACCAACCCATGGTCCTCAGCACCACATCTCCAGGGCTTTGAAACCCCTGCAGGGATGGGGACTGCACCACTGCCCTGGGCAGCCTGGCACAGGCCTTGGCAGTCCTCAGGGGCAACAAATTGTTCCTCATGTCCAACCTAAACCTGCCCTGGGGCAATTCCATCTTGTTTGGGGTCATTCTCTCTTGCCCTGGCACTTGTCCCTTGGCAGCAGAGCCCAACCCCAGCTGGCTGCAGCCTCCTTGCAGGGAGCTGCAGAGCCCCAGAAGCTCTCCCCTCAGCCTCCTTCTCTCCAGCCTCCACACCCCCAGCTCCCTCAGCTGCTCCTCACCATTGCTGCTCTCCAAAGCCCTCTCCAGCTTTGTTGCCCTGCTCTGGACCTGCTCCAGCCCCTTGATGTCCTTCTTGGGAGTGAGGGGCCCAAAATTGACCCCAGGATTCCAGGAGTGGCCTCACCAGAAGCTCAGGGTTCTCCACTCTCACCACAACACTCACCACATGGGAAGCCACCTGCCGGTACTTGCTGAGCTCCTCTGGCTTCACCAGCTCCTCTGGCACTGTCTTCCCTCTCTGCAGAAGCAAAATGGTGAGGAAGTGACCATCAGAATATCTCAGGACATGGCACATCCTGACTGTGCTGTGGCACCTTCTGGGGAGAAACTGTGCCACTCACCTTCTTACGCTCCGTGGTCAGCACCGTGGCCTTGTCTTGGAGCTGGAAAAGAAGGGCACAAAAATCACAGAATTGACTAGGTTGGAAAAGGCCTTCGAGATCATCCAGTCCCACCTATCACCCAACCCTTCTGATTAACTAACCCCTGGCACCTCCAGGGATGGTGCCTCCCTGGGCAGCCCACCCCAATGCCAATCTCTCTTGCTGTGAAGAACTTCCTAACATCCAGCCTAGACCTGCCCTGGCACAGCTTGAGGCTGTGTCCTCTTGTTCTGTCCCTGGGTGCCTGGCAGCAGAGCCCAACCCCAGCTGGCTACAACCTCCCTTCAGGTAGCTGCAGAGAGCAATGAGGTCTGCCCTGAGCCTCCTCTTCTGCAGGCTGCACACCCCCAGCTCCCTCAGCCTCTCCTCACAGGGCTGTGCTCCAGGCCCCTCCCCAGCCTTGCTGCCCTTCTCTGGGCACCTTCCAGCACCTCAACATCTCTCTTGAATGGAGGGGCCCAGAACTGGACACAGCACTCCAGGTGTGGCCTGAGCAGTGCTGAGCACAGGGGCAGAAGAACCTCCCTGCTCCTGCTGACCACACTGCTCCTGATCCAGGCCAGGATGCCATTGGCTCTCCTGCCCACCTGGGCACACTTCTGCCTCATCTTCAGCTCCTCTCTCCCAGCACCCCCAAATCCCTCTCTGCCTGGCTGCTCTCCAGCCACTCTGTCCCCAGCCTGCAGCACTGCTTGGGGTTGTTGTGGCCAAAGTGCAGAGCATGGCACTCGCACTTGTTGACACTCCTGGCACTAGACTGTGCCCATCTGTGCAGGTTCATGAGTGGTTCCAAGGGGGAACACTGAGGCAGTCACCCCTGGAGGCTGCAGCAGCACCACCAGGGCCCCTTTTACCTTCTGGATGATCTCCGGGGTCATGCCTGCAAGCTCTCCTATATCCATGGACTCCCCAGCTCCCTGCGAGGGATGGAGGAAGGAGTTTGTTACACTCAGAGCAGGGAGACGAGGGGAGGTCAGCAGGGAGGGGCGAAGGGGAGCAGGGCCAAGGTGGGCAGCAGGGACTCACGGCGGCGTTCGGCTGGGACGATGGCACCGTCTGGGGCACGATGAGGCCGGCCTGGGGCTTCAGAGTTGCCAAGGCTGCGGGGAAAAGAGGAACGGAGGCGGCCGTGAGCCACGGGGACAGCAAACGGGAGTGAGTCGCCCTGCTGCCAGGCCGCCGCCCCGCGCCCCCCAGCCGCAGCCTCACCCTCCCTGGCGGCGGTGACCTCCTTGGTGAGGCGGGCGATGACGCGGCAGGCGGCGTCGTGCTGGTAGAGCGCGTGGGACAGCTCCTGCCGCGTGGTCTGCAGCTGCTGGCGCAGGGTGAAGCTGTGCAGCATGACGGCGTCCTGCGGGGCGAGGGGGGTCAGGCGGGGAAGGCAGCGTGAGGGCCGGCACGGGTAGCTGCCCGCGCTCAGCAGCCGCCCCAGCACTCACCCACTCGTCCTGCAGAGCTTTGAGGATGGCTGGGATGCTGGTGGCTGACGGAGGCTTGGGACGGATCGGGTGGGCGACTGCCAAGCGGACAAAGTGAACGCGTCAGCCACGTCCCCAGCGCGCTGGCCGAGCCCTGCAGACAACCCCACTGCTGCCCTGACACCCCCCAGCAACCTGATCCCTGCAGCTCAGCTTTAAAGCCTCGTCAGGGTGATGGTTAACCTGCCCTGGTCATCACAGGGCTGCTGGGGTCGGGAGAGACCTTTAACTGGAGCCCAACCCTTCACCCAGCACTGCCAGGGCACCACCAAACTATGGCACTCAGCACCACAGCTCCAGGGCTCGGAAACCCCTGCAGGGATGATGTGGGGACTCCACCAGTGCCTGGGACAGACATTGACAGCCCTCAAGGGCAAAAAGTTGTTCCCCACGTCCAAACTAAACCTCCCCTGGGGCAGCTCCAGGCCCTTTCCTCTTGCCCTGGCACTGCTCCCTTGGCAGCAGAGCCCAACCCCAGCTGGCTGCAGCCTCCTTGCAGAGAGCTGCAGAGAGCCAGAAGCTCTCCAGCTTTGTTGCCCTTCTCTGGCCCTGCTCCAGCCTCACAATGTCCTTCGTGGAACAAGTGGCTCAAAATTGACCCCAGAATTCCAGGTATGGCCTCACCAATGTGGGACAATCCCTGCCCTGCTCCTGCTGGCCACACTCTTGCTGATCCCATCCAGGCTGCTGGTGCCCTCCTTGCCCACCTGGGCACACCCTGGCTCATCTCCACCTGCTGTCACCAACCCCCCCCCCCCGCCAAGTCCTTTTCCACTGTGCAGTTTCCAGCCACTCTGCTCCCTGCCCAGAGCCTTCACGAGGTTCTTGTGACCAGTGCCCATGGAGAGCATCACTGGTCACCTGGGACATCCCCTCCCAGGGTGTCACCATCACTGTGGAGACACACAGCTTGCCTCAGACTAGTGGCCACGTCTGGCGCCTTCGCCCGGCAGCAGCAGCACAACCCATCCCCCGTCCCATCACCTTTGATGTCAATAAGCTGCTCCTCCGACAGCGGTTGGTTGTTGACGGGGTCGGTGCCGTTCTCTGCGATGTACTTCTCGATCAGCCGCCGCTCGTAGACGTGGCTGGAAACCGGGGACACGCAGGGGTGCTCGGGCACCTCGTTGGAAACTACGGTGGGGCGAGAGTGAGGAAGGGGAGCTGCGGTTACGGTACTGCCGGGCGATGCCTCCCCACATGGGGAACCCCCAGCGCGGTAATCCTGCAGCTCTAGAACCCTCCCGCGCGGTCGGCCCCTGCTGGTGACCCGCCCCCCTCCTCCGACGGCCTCCACCGCTGCCCTGCACTCACTGGAGCAGATAAGCGCCATGGTGGGTGCCCACTACGGCTCGCTCCGGTTCCGGTCGCGGTTCCGCTTCTGGTTCCGGTTCCGGCTGGGCGGGCGCGCGCGCCGGAGGGGAAACCGCCGCGACGTTCCCAAGGGCTCACGCGGACACCGCTACCGCCGCTACCACCGGAACCGGAAGCGGAAACCCTCCCGGCCTGCACCGCGCCTTCCCCCGGGGGCCCGCTCCTTCCCGACATGCCCCGGGGCGGAGGGGTGGATGTTATCATAGCGACGGGCGGCGAGCGCGGACTACAGCTCCCGTCGTGCACCGCGGCAGTGGGAGGGAGGGTGTCTGTCGGCGCGCTGCAGCCCTCCCGGCTCTGCAGCGCCCCCGTGCGGTAGTGGTGAGCGCTGCCCCGGCGAGGGGCGCACCGCGGGGAGGGGGTGCTGGGGGATTCGAGGAGGGGGCGCAGATGGGGTGAAGGGATCGAGGAGGGGGCAGATGGAGTGGGGGGGGGGACGACAGAGGAACCGGAGAGGGAGGCAGAAGGGGTGGAGGGATACAGGGGTGGGGGAATCCCGGAGTGGGAG
>WBNM01001027.1:110999-131029 GCA_013399055.1 Ramphastos sulfuratus | reverse complement strand
CTGCTCTCGCCCGGCCGCCGGGCAGGAGCTGCGCAGGCAGCTGAGGCCTCAACGGAGCGGGGATGTGACGCAGAAAACCGAAGAGGGGGGGAAACCAGCCCGGCCCCGGCCCCCCCCCCGCCATCTCCTGCCTTCCTGGGCTGGGGAGCAGAGCTGCTGGTGCCCCCCCCGGCAGCCTCCAGCTCAGCTGCCAAGGCTGGGGCGGCTGCCGGCCATGCCCGCGGCTGCCCAGGTGCCCGCTTTGACCCTGCTGCTCTTCTTGCTGGGGNGTCTGGTGCCCATGAGGTGTGCAATGGGTGCCCATGGGGTGTCCAAGGGGTGCCCATAGGGTGTCTAAGGGGTGTCTGGTGCCCATGGAGTGTCCAAGAGGTGCCTGCATGGTGCCCATGGGGTGTGCAATGGGTCCCAGTCTGCCCTTCCTGCTGCTGGGCAGATTTTGGGGTGCCCAGCCCTTGGCTGAGGGTCATCGATGCTCCTGTCTGGCTTCACTCCTGGCATGGTGAAATGGGTCCCATGTGCCCATGCTGGGCAAGCCCCAAGCACTGGGGGTCAGGCCAGGGGCTGGTGCCCAGCAGTGGGGTTTCTGAGGCCACACCTCGACTGTGCCCCTGTGCCACACATCTTTGTGCCCCTGTCCCTGGGGGGAGACCCCAAGATGCCCATCGATGAGGGTATGAGTGCTGGAGGGCAACCAGTGAACTCCCCACGCTGGAGCCCTGCCAGCTCCTGCCATCCTTGGCTGCTCCTTGATCCACAGGGCACAGTGTCCTCCTGATGATGATGGTGATGGTGGCACCATCCTTTGCTTTTTGGCCATCCCTGGCTCCCAGTAATGAGGTTAGCTAATTAGTGGTAATAAGCAGGTGCCTTCTTTGTTTTTTTCTCTTCTGTGTGAGGAGGAGGAGGAGGGAGAGAAATCTACTGAGAAAGCCACAGAAAGGTCTTCTACTGCCAAGAAAAAAAACAGCAGGGCCCAGCCTCCTGCTTTGGCCCCCAGTGCCAGGGGGCACGAGGTCAGCACAGGGCTGGGGGACAAGGGTGTACCCTCCCCAGGCACTAGGGCAGGGATTGTGCCCCTGGGCTGGGCACTGCTGAGGCCACTCCTGCAATCCTGGGGTCAGGTTTGGGCTCCTCACTCCAGGAAGGACACTGAGGGGCCGGAGCAGGGCCAGAGAAGGGCAACAAAGGTGGGGAAGGGTCTGGAGAGCAGCAATGGTGAGGAGCAGCTGAGGGAGCTGGGGGTGTGGAGGCTGGAGAGAAGGAGGCTGAGGGGAGAGCTTCTGGGGCTCTGCAGCTCCCTGCAAGGAGGCTGCAGCCAGCTGGGGTTGGGCTCTGCTGCCAAGGGACAAGTGCCAGGGCAAGAGGAAAGGGCCTGGAGCTGCCCCAGGGCAGGACACGAGGAGAAACTTCTGCACTGGAAGGTTCTCAGACACTGTGCCAGGCTGCCCAGGGCAGTGGTGCAGTGCCCACCCCTGCAGGGGTTTCTGAGCTGTGGTGCTGAGGGCCATGGGTTGGTGGTGCCCTGGCAGTGCTGGGTGCAGGGCTGGGCTCCCTGATCTGAAAGGTCTCTGCCAACTAAAACCATTCCATGGCTCCATGACTCTACAGCCAGGTCTGGCACACAGCACAGCATGGTCAGGGAGCTCCATCACTCTTTTCTTCCCACCAGCAGCATCTTCTCCCTGGCAAAAAGCTGCCCCGAGCCCCCAGAGCCCCCTCTGCCCCTCAGAACAACCAGTGGCAGAGCCAGGAGCCACTGCCCAGGGCTGAGGGCCACCTCCCCCAGGAGCTGGGCTGATGTCCTGTGTCCCTTTATCTTGCAGTTGTCCTCAGCCATGGAAGAGCAATGCTGAGCTTTGGAGGTGAGCCTGTGGGGACAGCACTTTGGGGACCACCTCCTGGCTGCATTAGCAGCTCCTTGGCCATGGCTTCATGGGTACCTCCTCAGCCCTGGCTACATAGGCAGCTCCTGAGTCATGGCTTCATTGGCACCTCCTTGCTGGTGGCTTGGTGGTGGCCACAGCCTTGTCAGGAGCTCTTTGGCCATGGCTCTGTCAGGAGCTCTTTGGCCATGGCTCTGTTAGAGGCTTCTTGCCCTGGGCTTCGTTAGGAGCTCCTCAGCCACAGCCTCATTAGCAGCAACTTGGTGGTGGCTTCTCTTTGCCCATGTCTTCATTAGAAGCTTCTCTGCCACAGCTTCATTAGCATCTCCCTGATGGTGGCTTCAGTGGCAGCTTCTCAGCCATGGCTTCATTAGCATCTCCCTGATGGTGGCTTCAGTGGCAGCTTCTCAGCCATGGCTTCACTGGCAGCTCCTTGGTTGTGGCTTCAGTGGCAGCTTCTCAGCCATGGCTTCACTGGCACTGCTTGGTGGTGGCTTCAGTGGCAGCTTCTCAGCCATGGCTTCACTGGCACTGCTTGGTGGTGGCTTCAGTGGCAGCTTCTCAGCCATGGCTTCACTGGCACTGCTTGGTGGTGGCTTCAGTGGCAGCCCCTGGGCCACAGCTTGCTGACCATGGGCAAGAACCCAGCTGTGCTGCATGGTGGCCTCCATGCAGACAGATCTCCCAGCTCAGCTTCATGGTGCTCGCAGCCCCAAGCCCCTCACCTGCCCAGGATGCCCTCACCACTCCGTTTCCTTCCTGCCCCAAGCCCCAGCTGCCACCAGCTGCAGTGCCAAGTTGGCCAGGAGCTTTGGTGGGAGGGAAGGGCCTAACTGCTGTGTCTCCCCAGCAAAACCCAGTCTGCAGCTGACTGGGGGGGGCTGCCGCTGCACTGGGCTGCTGGAGGTGCAGCAGGAGGCAGGATGGAGTCGCCTGTGCTGGCACAACTTGATCCAGGCCAGAAGCAACTTCATCTGCCAGCAGCTGGGCTGTGGCCCCTCCATCTCCAAGCCCCTCCAGACCACGGTCAGCGGTGGGAAGGAGCCACAGATGAGCATACAGGACTGCAGGGGCTCGATGGTGGACCTGGCAAGATGCCAGCTTGTGCCAGCAAACTGCACACAACACATTCTGCTCAGCTGCAGGGGTGAGTCTGGACCCCACCATGCCCCCCATCCCTGGAGACACCCCCACCCCCCATGTCCTAACCTGCTCCTAACCTGCTCCTTCTGACTTCAGAGCCAGTGAAACCCACCCCTGAACCCACACCAGTGCCACCAACCACCACGCTGGAACCCACTGGTAAGAGCTTCATCCATGCCTGGGCACGGGGGGAGGGGGCACTGGCCAAACCAGGAGGCAGGGGCAGCACCACAAACCTTGGGAGGTCAACTGATGGGCACCTTCATTGGCAGCACTGGTGGGCAGCTAAGCTTCAGGCACAGTGGGCTGGGGGCTTGCTGCTGGGGGGGGTAGAAAGGTGCAGGTGGCCCTGGTCTGTGAGAAGAGAATCATAGAATGGTTTAGGTTGGAAGGGACCTCAAAGCTCAGAGAGTTCTGACCCCCCCTGTGCCATAGGCAGGGACAGCTCCCACTGGAACAGGTGGCTCAGGGCCTCATCCAGCCTGGTCCTGAACACCTCCAAGGAGGTTGTGGAGCACAGAATCACCCAATGTGATCTTTGATTCTGTGCTCCACAACCTCCCTGGGCAACCTGTGCCAGTGTCTCACCACCCCCACTGCAAACAACTTCTTCCCCTTGCCCTCCACCACCAGGACCCTCCAGGCTGCGGCTGGTGGATGGAGATTTTCACTGCTCAGGCTTCGTGGAGCTGTACAAGGAAGGGTTGTGGGGAGCTGTGGCCAGCAGCCCAGGCCCTGGGCCAGAACTGGCCACCCACATCTGCCAGCATCTCGGCTGTGGCATTGCTGTCACCACAGATGGGCACAGTGCCAGCACCTCGGGTGGGCACAGTGAGCTGGAGAGGAGCAGCCACTTGCCTGTGCGGTGGGAGGTGCTGGAGCCCTGCAGGAGCAATTCCCTGTTCAGCTGCTTCAACAGGACCACCAGTCAGAGGGGGACAGCTCCTGCCTTCATCACCTGTCAAGGTCAGAGCTCATCCTGCCACGGTGCCTGCTCCTTCCCCCCAGGCCCCTCGCTTGCCCCGGGGCTGCTGTTGCCCTTGCAGAGCTGGGAGGACCCTTGGTGAGGAGGAATCTGTGGGCTGGATGTTGGGCACCTGAAGCCTTGAGCAGAGAAGCAGCCTCACTTCCCTCTGCCCTCTGCACCCCATCCACCCACTCCTGCTCTCCTCCTGCCTGCAAAGCCAAAACAGGAAACCTGCCCTGCATGCTGGGTTCCTGGCAGAGGCATCACCAGGCCCAGAGCTTCAAAACCAGCAGCTGCTGCATGCAGGCAAAGCTGGGGAGCAAGAGCAGTCTGCAGACAGCACCATGGCAGCAGCCAAAATCCAACGTGGGTGTGGGGGTGTGGGGGATCCCAGTAGAGCCCCAGCACTTTGCTCAGCCACACCTCTTGGGTGCCTGGAGTGAGCACCTCCCCACCACCAGCATCTCCCAGCCACCAGCATCTCCCCACCATGAGCATCTCCCCACCATGAGCATCTCCCCACCACCAGCATCTCCCCACCAACAGCATCTCCCCACCATGAGCTTCTCCCCACCATGAGCATCTCCCCACCGTGAGCTTCTCCCCACCACCAGCATCTCCCCACCACGCATCTCCCCACCACCAGCATCTCCCCACCATGAGCATCTCCCCACCATGAGCTTCTCCCCACCACCAGCATCTCCCCACCACCAGCATCTCCCCACCATGAGCATCTCCCCACCACCAGCATCTCCCCACCACCAGCATCTCCCCACCACCAGCTTCTCCCCACCATGAGCATCTCCCCACCATGAGCATCTCCCCACCAGCAGCCGCAGGGTGAGGAACAGGCTCGCTCCAGTCCCTGCCATCTGCCCGAGCTGTGGGATCTGGGGCTTTGCTGGGCAGCAGCTGGCACAGCCACTTCCCTGCCTCGTGTCCCCGTGGGCACAGCTCAGAGCTCCTCACCGTGTGGCTTGGGGACAGCTCAGAGCAGCCGAGACGCTGCCAGCTGGTGCCAGCGGGCGGAGGTGCCAGGCAGTGACCCCGCGGGCGGCTCTGGTGGCCGCCTCGGGTCTGAGCCCTCCTTAACCCCCGCCCAGGCTCCCAGCCGCAGGCCCTGCGGAGGCTGGCGGCCGGTGCCACGCCGTGCGAAGGGGACATCGAGGTCTTTCACCAGGGGAGGTGGCAGGGGCTGTGTGACAGCAGGGAGCAGCGAGCCCAGTGGAGCTGGCAGCTGTGCCAGGAGCTGCGCTGTGGGAACCTCTCCTCCAGCACCAAAAGCCAGGAGCCACCTTCCACGGGTGTCACCTGCCAGGCTCCCACCCTGCACCTCTGCCGTGACAGCCTCAGGCAGTCAGCGATGTGCTCCCGGACCAGAGTCGTGTGTAAGCCACCGTGGCAGGCCTGGGCACTGGGGAGTGTGGGCGATGGGCAGTGCCACCTGCTGCACCTGCTGCTGGGGTGGGGCTGGGGTGGTCTTGGGATGGAGCTGAGATGATGCTGGGATGGTGCTGGGTTGGTCTGGGATGGAGCTGGGATGATGTTGGGGTGATGCTGGGGTGGTGCTGGGATGGTCTTGGGATGGAGCTGGGATGATGCTGGGATGGTGCTGGGTTGGTGTGGGGTGGAGGTGGGGATGATGCTGGGATGATGCTGGGATGATGCTGGGGTGATGCTGGGATGGTGCTGGGATGGTCTTGGGATGGAGCTGGGATGGTGCTGGGATGGAGCTGGGATGATGCTGGGATGATGCTGGGTTGGTCTTGGGATGGAGCTGGGATGGTGATGGGATGGTGCTGGGATGGTGCTGGGTTGGTCTGGGATGGAGCTGGGATGGTGCTGGGATGGAGCTAAGATGTTGCTTGAATGGTGCTGGCATGGTCTTGAGATGGAGCTGAGGTGATGCTGGTATGGAAATGGGATGGAGCAGGGATGGAACTGGGGTGTTGCTGGGATAGTGCTGGGATGGTCCTGGAATGGAGCTGGGATGATGCTGGGATGGAGCTGCAATGCTGCTGAGATGATGCTGGAAAGATGCTGGGATGGAGCTTGGATTTCCACACCCAGAGAATGGGCAGAGAGTGTAAGCTTGGGGCAGTGGATAGAGAAATCCTTTCCCAGGCTCCTTGCAGCCCTCCCAGTAGGGTGGTAGGTGCCCAGGCTGTCTTTGCCTGGGCAGAGGGGGCTTGTCTGGTGACATCTGTCCTCTTCCCCAGGCCAGGACTCAAAGCCACATCCCACTGGCACATCTGCAGGCACCATCGTGAGTATCTGCCTGGCTCTGCTTCTCGTGGGTATCCTCCTGCTCATCTGTGGTCCTCCAGCCTACAGGAGGCTGATGAAGAGAAGTAGGTGGAAAGAGAAGCAGGTGGAAGCAGGAGGAAGCAGGTGGAAGCAGGTGGAAGCAGGAGGAAGCAGGTGGAAGCAGGAGGAAGCAGGTGGAAGCAGGAGGAAGCAGGAGCTTCTCCTCACCATCATCCTCCTGCTGCTCCACCCTCAGCATGGGGCAGCTCAGGGCTGCCAGCTCCATGCATCCATCCCTCTTCCCTCCATCTCCTTAAGGGGGGGAGGTGATGCGCGTGCAGCTCAACCTGACAGATCCTCCCTACCCCATTGTCCCTCAGCAGGCCTCTTTGTCCCCGAGCCTGCCCCACATGGTGTGGGCACAAAGAGCTGGGCAGGGGGGGTGGGGGATTAGGCACCGAGTGGACACAAAAGAGCAAGCAGAAGGTCTCATGGCAGGGGGGGATTACTGGGCTAGGGAGATGATTTGGGGTGACAGATGGGGTCTAGGGGGGCAGGGGAGGTGGGGAGGCAGGTGAAGGAAGCAGAGCCTGGGGCAGGAGCATGAGGTGTGTCCCCCAGCAGCCACCTCTGCCTTCCAGTCTCCAAGAAGAAGCAGCGGCAGTGGATCGGCCCCACAGGACTCAACCAGATGGGTGAGGAGATGCCCCCCAGCCACGGAGATGGGCCTGGGGGTGGGCTGATTGCTCTCAACTCACACACACACCCACCCAAAAGCAGAGCAGGCTGAAGTGTGTGGAGGCATGAGCAGGGCTGGTGCCCAGCCCCGACTCTCATTTCCTGCCTTGACTCAGAGGTGAACTCAACTGGGAGAGCCAAGCCCCAGCTCACAGCACAGGAGCAGCTCCTGCTGCCTCCCAGCCCCAGCTCGGTGCTTGGGCTTGCCGGGGTGGAGGGGGTGGGGAGGATGTCACCTTAAATCTGCTGCTGCTGCTGAGGTCCCCCAAACCACCCCCACCCTCTGCCCCAGCCCCCAAGCCTGACTCCCATCATCTCTTCCAGTCTCCTTCCACCGCAACAGCACCGTCACCATGAGGCCACGAGCAGAGGGGCAGCAGCTGCAGGGAGGGAACAACGACTATGCTCAGCCCCCCAAGAAGAGCTCCTGCCTCTCAGCTTATCCAGGTAAGAGCAAGAGACCTCGGGAATGGCTCCTCCATGCTCCCTTCCCAGGTGTGTGTGGAGTGGGGATGATACCCTTGGGCAAGAGCATCGTGGTGAGGCTTCGGCAGGGCTGAGAGCTTCGGCAGGGCTGGAGGTCATCCTTAGAACCTCCCCAAGTACCTTGACAAACTTCATCCTTCCCTTCCTTCAGCCCTGGAAGGTGCATGCAGAGCTTCCAACCCTCCAGACAACTCATCTGACAGTGACTACGACCTCAACTCTGCCCGCAGAGTGTGACCTTTGCCTCCTTGGAACCTGCCTCCAAGCTGCCCCCGAACTGAGCCATCCCCATCCCGCCCAGCGCTGCCCCGGGGTGGTGCCACAGGTGCCAGCCGAGCTCTGCAGCTGCTGAGCTCTGTGCAGCTCTTCTGGCAGGTTTCGGCGAGCAGCTTCGTTTCCGTCGCCGTCAGCCACTCTCCCGCTCCGCAGGCAGAGCTGAGGCACACCAAAAAAGGTGAATTCGGAGCCACTTTGATCTGGCAGGAGGTGTTCCTGCCCCTGGCAGGGGGTTGAATGAGACGGGCAGAGTGTGGTGGAGGAGCTGTGCTGCTGGGAGCCAGCTCAGCCCACAGGTCCCAGACTGCTCTGGCTTGGAAGAGACCTTCAGCATTGCCCAGGTCAAACCCCTGCCACCAGAGCAGCTTGCTCCAAGCCTTCTCCAAGCTGGCCTGGGATGCTCCCAGGGATGAGGCATCCACAGCCTCTCTGGGCAACCTGCTCCAGGGCACTGCCACAGAATCCCAGACTGCTTTGGCTGGGAAGGGACCTTTCAAGCTCACCCCCTGCAGACCACGGAGCCCAACCCTGCACCCAGCACCGCCAGGGCACCACCAACCATGGCCCTCAGCACCACAGCTCTCAAACCCCTCCAGGGATGGGGACTCCACCATTTGTCCTGGGCAGACCTGGCCCAGGCTTAAAACTCCTCAAACATAAGAAATGATTCCTCCTGTCCAAGCTAAACCTCCCCTGGGGCAAGGGGAGGTTGTTTCCTCCTGTCCTGTCCCTTGGTCCTTGGGAGAGGGTGAAAGGTTTTATCGACTGAACCAAGAGGAAGTTGGTTGGAGGACACCAGGAGAAGATCAAGAGATCAATGTTGAGTGGTCTGCTGGATGCCTCAGCACTTCCCAAAGCAGCAGGCAGAGCCCACCAGCAATTCATCAAGTTTTATTACTGTAATTAACCACAGCTATGGAACTGTTGCCCTCAACCCACCCCCCACCAGCGTTTGCCTCCTCCTAGTCCATTAGTAATGGTTCCTTATAAATAACTTACAGGGATACAGGCAGGATTCCTAGGATAAAGTGCTGAGCAAAGCAAATCCCATCAACATCCCATCACTCCCTCTGTTGTCAAAGTGTTTCCTGAGAAGGGAAGGTTGGAGGACCCCAAAATAACCACCCTGGCTACCCACCACCACTTGGGCACCGCAGGAGAGGGCTGGGGGGGTGGTGGTGATACAGGAGGCTGCAATTTCTGCTTTCACAGCTCTGTGACTCAAAAGCCAGCAGCACCTCGTGGTGGCAGCCCAGGTTGCCCTCAACAGCACAGATAAAATCCCTGTCTGGAATGCTGGGAAGCTTCCAGAGCTCTTTGTGTCCTTGGTGAGGCAGAGGCCTAAGGTCCCAGGGCAACTGGGAAAGGTTCCTGGGCTGAAAAGCAGCAGTGGTAGAGATGGACCCAGAGAGACATCTCCAAGGCTGTCTCTGCCTTTGCTTCTGTGGAGAGCAGTGAGTCCTGCTGTGTCAGAAATGCTGTCAGTGTCCCCCACCCTGTGTCTGCAGCAGCTGTGAGAAGGCTGAGGATGATATTCCATCCCTCTCACCCTCACAGACAAGGCTGGGGTCCAGTTTCTCGGTGGCTGCCATCAGTGCACAGGTTCTTGGCTATCACACCAGGGCCTGGGGGAGCCCATTTGGGCCACTTCAGCCCACAAGCCACCAGCCCAGAGAGTTATAGCCCATGAGGGGGGGACACGTCAGCCTCTCCAACCACCCCCAGAGCCACTCACTGTCTTTTATCCTGCTTAATGCTTCTGCTCTGATGGGTGGAAGAGTGAAGCTCTTCTTCCTCAGTCCACACAAGGAGGAGGGAGCATTGGAGGATGCTCCTCCAGGGGTCTGGATTTAGTAGCCAGGCCAAGGAGGACGTTGAGGGTTTGGAGGTGGGGGGTACCCAAAGGGTTGGGGGGGTCCAGAAGGGTAAGGAGGCTGTGAGGGGATTGGGAAATTAGGGAGAGGGGGTTGGGTTGGGTAGGGGCATTGAGGTCTTGCTGCCCCAGGGGGGTAGTAGGGAGGGTAGACAGGTCTGGGTGGTGGAGGAGAAGGGGCAGGAAAGGGTGAGGGGGCAGGTGGGCCCCTGGATGGAGACCAGGCATAGACTGGAGCTGGAGATGAGCCTCCTGAGGGGGGTTTGGGATACTCAGCAGCCTGTGCTGGAGGGTACCCAGCAGCTGGGGGTGGTTTATAGGGAAAGGAGGGCTGGGGGCTGGGCTGGGAGGAAGCGACGTGTCCCACGGTGACCGGGGAGCTGGAGAAAGGAGCAGGGGGGAGAGCTCCATGGGCTGTGGGGCCTGCTGGCAGGTTTGGGGCTGGGCTGTAGGGCAGAGGGAAGGAGGAAGTCCCTGAAGGGAAGGGCTGTGGCTGTGGTGGGTCACTGGGTCCAGGTATGGCAGCAGCAGCAGGAGGAGGAGGAGGCTTTGAGTCCCTCGCAGGCTCCTGCGGTCCCTCTGACTTCCTGAGGATCTCCTGCAGCTTCTCCACTCGGACCCGGCGCAGGTGAGACAACCTCCTGGTGATGGAAAACTGCTCCAGAAAGGTCTCCAGGGGCACCTCCCCCTCCAGGAACTTCTCAGCCATTCTCTGCAAGAGGAGAGAGGGGAGGGGAGGGGAGGGAGAGGAGAGAGAAGGGAGAAGCAAAGCCATGGGTTCGGCTTTGCCTTTCTCCACTTCACCTAAAGCACATCCAAGGATTTGTGTCTCCCAGAGACCATCACACCAGTCACAAGCAAACCAAGGGCAATGCAAGTTTTTTTGGAGCAAGAAGGGTCAAATGACAAAGAGCTGATCCCTGCTTTAAGGGATTAGGTTTGGAAATGCAATTACAAGTCTTTGAGAACTAATCACTTGAACTGTAATCTCTTGTTGGCCAAGAAGGGCACCAACATCCTGGCTTGGATCAGCAAGAGTGTGGCCAGCAGGAGCAGGGCAGGGATTGTGCCCCTGGGCTGGGCACTGGGGAGGCCACACCTGCAATCCTGGGGTCAGGTTTGGGCTCCTCACTCCAAGAAGGACACTGAGGGGCTGGAGCAGGTCCAGAGAAGGGCAACAAAGGTGGGGAAGGGTCTGGAGAGCAGCAATGGTGAGGAGCAGCTGAGGGAGCTGGGGGTGTGGAGGCTGGAGAGAAGGAGGCTGAGGGGAGAGCTTCTGGGGCTCTGCAGCTCCCTGCAAGGAGGCTGCAGCCATGAAACAAGTGACAGGACAAGAGGTAATGGCCTGAAATTGTGCCAGGGAGGTTTAGGTTAGACATAAACAACAATTTCTTTCCCAAAAGGGTTTTCAGGCTCTGCAAGAGTTGGACTTGATCTCACAGGCCTCTCCCAATCAAAACAGTTCTCTCACTCTGTGAGATTTAAACCCCCAGCTCACCTCAGACTCCTCTTCTATCTTCTGGCTTTCCACCTGCAGGAGGTCCAGCAAGGTCTGAGGATGCATTGCTGCTGAGAACTTCTCTGGGGAAACAGACACCAGGAACAGGGCAAAACCATCAGCACTCAGCCCTGCTGCACCCTCACCTCCCTGCCTCAGCAGCTGTTACAGGGGCACAGAATGGTTTGGGTTGGAAGAGACCTTCCAGACCATGGAGCCCAACCCTGCACCCAGCCCTGCCAGGGCACCACCAACCATGGCCCTCAGCACCACAGCTCCAGGGCTCTGAAACCCCTGCAGGGATGGGCACTGCACCACTGCCCTGGGCAGCCTGGCACAGGCCTTGGCAGCCCTCAAGGGCAACAAATTGTTCCTCATGTCCAACCTAAACCTCCCCTAGGGAAACTTGAAGCTATTCCCTCTTGTTCTGCCACTTATTCCTGAAGAGAAGAGCCCAACCCCTGCCTGGCTCCAGCCTCCTTGCAAGGAGCTGTAGAGAGTCAGAAAGTCTCCCCTCAGCCTGCTTTTCTCCAGCCTCAACACCTCCAGGTCCCTCAGCTGCTCCGAGACTTTTGTTGTAGAACCTACACCAACTTCACTGCCCTTCTCTGGCCCTTCTCCTTGCACTCTCTTGGTGCCAAGAGATCTAGAGAAGAAAGAACCTCACTTTTCCACGGCTGCAGTAGTTGGGATAAGCATCCTTGATCTGTCCAACTAAGTGACTAGGAAACAAGAGAACTTTACACACATCAGAGCCCTCCCTGCCACCACCCTCAGGAGCTTCTCTGCTCAGTGTGGCCAAGGCAGGCATAACCACAGAACCACAGAACTTTAGAGGTTGGAAGAGACCTCCAGAGATCATCCAGTCCCAACCCCCTCTGCCAAAGCAGGGTCACCCAGGGTAGTCTGCACAGGAATGCCTCCAGGTGGCTTTGGAAAGTCTTCAGAGAAGGAAACTCCAAAACCTCTCTTGGGAGCCTGCTCCAAGGCTCCATCACCCTCACTGTAAAGAAGTTCCTCTTCATGTTGAGCTGAAGCCTTCTCTGTTCCAGTTCTTAGCTGCTGCTCCTTGGCTTGTTGCTGCTGACCACCCAAAAGAGCTTGGCCCCCTCCCCCACTTGACACCCATCACTCAGGTATTTGTATACATTGATGAGGTCTCCTCTCAGTCTTCTCTTCTCCAGACTAAAAAGCCCCAGGAGGAGAAAGGAAGGTTTGCAGACACTCACCCAGCTTGGCCTTCTGCACTTTGCACCTCTCAGCCAGCTTCTGCAGCTCCTCATACTTGCTGGAGAGGTCGGAGCGTCCTGCCTCCAGCGGCGCCTGGAACTTCAGGTTCTGCTCAGCCAAGCTCCTGTTGGCAGCCAGAGCCATCTCCCTCTCCAGCTGCAGCTCCTGAACCTGCAGGAGGGCACAGCACAGTTGTGGAACCATGGAATCAGACAGCACAGCTGAGGTGCTGCAAAGGCCAGGCCCAGAGTACCTCCTGAGACTCCAGGGCCAGGCGCTCGATCTCCTCAGCGTTCTCCTGCAGCTCCTGCAGCTCCTCCACCGTCCGGTTCCTCAGGGTGTCCATCCTCCTGCAGAACCTACCTCTAAGGAGCAGCAAAAGGCAATCAAATCAAAGAGGAGGTTTTGTCAAAGCCAAGAGCCAACAGGAACTAATCCAATTAGGGATTTAAACCCAGCTTGAGGGGGTTCCTCTGTGCTCTGAAGGTATCGAGGGCAGAGGGAGAGGCAAAGCAAGACACAGCTCCTCTCTGCTTCTGGCCAACTGCTTTGCTCCCCTCTTCTCACAGCAGCTTCAGAGGGATTTTGTCTGTGTGTGCCAGACAGTTTTGCCAAGGAAACACCTACTCACAGCCACCCAGTGTCCCCCTGCCTCTCACACTCCAGCTGGCTCTCACCACACTGTCCCATTCCAGACTCATGTTCTGAGAAGCAGAGCTCTGCTGTCTGCTTGTGTCCAACAATAGCCACAGCACATGTGGGACCACCATGGCCACCTCTGTCTTCTCATGCCTCATCACCTCTCCAGCCCCTCAGCTCCCACCTCAGCTGCTGTGTTTTCTTTCTGTGTGTTTTCTTCTCAAGCTGTGTGGTGCCATCACTGTCCTTGCTGCTGCTGTGCTTAGGAACCATGCAGTGGTGGCTTTGGCCTCAGCTGCCACACTTGGGGTTTGGAAAATGGGGGAGATAGCACTGAAATCAGGAAAAGGATCTGCTCTGTGTCCACTGCAAACAATCACAGACCATGGAATGGTTTGGGTTGAAGGAACCATTCAGGCTCATCCAGCCCAACCCCCTGCAGTCAGCAGGGACAGCCCCAGCCAGAGCAGGGTGCTCAGAGCCCCAAACAACCTGACCTGCAGTGGTGCCAGCCATGGGGCAGCTGCCACTTCTCTGGGCAACCTGGGACAGGTTCTCCCCATCCTCAGGGTCAAACATTTCTCCCTTCTCTCCAGTCTCTGTCAGTTCCAAACCATCCCCCCTTGTCCTGTCACAACAGGCTCTGCTCAGAAGTCTGTCCCCAGCTTTCTCCTCAGCCCCTTTAAGCACTGAAAGGCACCAGAAGCTCTCCCTGGAGCCTTCTCCTCTCCAGGCTGAACAATCCCAACTCCCTCAGCCTGGCCTCACAGCAGAGGACTCTCAGTCCTCCCATCACTGCTGTGGCCTCTTCTGGTCCCACTCCAACAAGCCCACATCTCTCCTGTTCTGAGGGCTCCAGAGCTGGCCAAGCACTGCAGAGAGGAGCAGAGAGGAGCAGAGAGGAGCAGAGAGGAGCAGAATCCCTTCCCTCCCCCTGCTGCCCACAGTAACATGGGAATACACCAGGTGAGCAAGGCACTCCTGACAGTGAATGGGACATACCAACAGGGATTCCAGCGTTGTCCTAATTGCTGGTGGCTCTTCTACCTCTCACCCAGGTGGAACATCCCAATGCTATCACTCGGGGGAGGTTGCATCAGCCTCTGCAGAGAACATGGCACGACAAGGTGAGGCTCAGTGTTACCAAATCCCTTCAGCCAGGATCCAGCCAAACTTGTCCTAGCAACAACCACCTAAAAGCTGGGAAATCAGCTCCCTTACTCCATATAAATGGATGGAACACCATCTCTCTCCAGACAGAAATGAAATTATGGGGTTGATTTTGTTGTTAATGAGGTTCACAGAATACTAAAACAGGAATAATGGCAAATGGGATGCTCAGNCGGGGCCGGGAGGGGGCGGGGCGGGACGCGCTTCACGCTCCCCTCGCCCTGGGGGCGGTGCCCTTGGCCGCCGCCATTTTGTGGCCGCCATCTTGTGGCGCTGGGGCGGGCGGCGGCGGTTGGGTTGGCGGTGTCGGTACGTGCGGCAATGCTGTGTTCTGTGCAGCCGTGTGGCGGTTCAGAGCTGCCGCTTGCTATAATGAACAGCGTGGCTTTGCCCGGCGGTGCTCCCCGGGGCGTGGCCTTGCTCAAGCCCTCTCCCACTCCACGTTAGTGTGGCATAGAAGCTGCACTCTTGCTGCCTGAAGGGGATCGCGGGCTGGGCTTCGGTAGGAAGGAACCTTTCGAGCGCTGCAACTGCGCTGCAGCCAGCAGGGACAGCCCCAGCTGGAGCAGGGTGCTCAGAGCCCCAAACCTGCAGTGGTGCCAGGGATGGGGCAGCTGCCACCGCTGGGCACCCTGGGACAGGCTCTCACCACCCTCAGTGCCAAACATTTCTCCCTCCTCTCCAGTCTGGATCTATCAGTTCCAGACCATCCCCCCTTGGGCTGTCCCAACAAGCTCTCGCTCAGAAGTCTATCCCCAGCTTTCTTCTCAGCTGCTTGAAGCACTGCAGGGCCTCCAGAAGGTCTCCCTGGAGCCTTCTCCACCCTGAGCAGCCCCAACCCTGCCAACCTGGCCTCACAGCAGAGCCCTGCCATGGCCTCCCTTGGCCTTGCTCCCACAGCTCCATCCATGGCTTTCCTCCTTGTCCTTCCNCTGCCACTTCTCTGGGCAACCTGGGACAGGTTCTCCCCATCCTCAGGGTCAAACATTTCTCCCTTCTCTCCAGTCTCTGTCAGTTCCAAACCATCCCCCCTTGTCCTGTCACAACAGGCTCTGCTCAGAAGTCTGTCCCCAGCTTTCTCCTCAGCCCCTTTAAGCACTGAAAGGCACCAGAAGCTCTCCCTGGAGCCTTCTCCTCTCCAGGCTGAACAATCCCAACTCCCTCAGCCTGGCCTCACAGCAGAGGACTCTCAGTCCTCCCATCACTGCTGTGGCCTCTTCTGGTCCCACTCCAACAAGCCCACATCTCTCCTGTTCTGAGGGCTCCAGAGCTGGCCAAGCACTGCAGAGAGGAGCAGAGAGGAGCAGAGAGGAGCAGAGAGGAGCAGAATCCCTTCCCTCCCCCTGCTGCCCACAGTAACATGGGAATACACCAGGTGAGCAAGGCACTCCTGACAGTGAATGGGACATACCAACAGGGATTCCAGCGTTGTCCTAATTGCTGGTGGCTCTTCTACCTCTCACCCAGGTGGAACATCCCAATGCTATCACTCGGGGGAGGTTGCATCAGCCTCTGCAGAGAACATGGCACGACAAGGTGAGGCTCAGTGTTACCAAATCCCTTCAGCCAGGATCCAGCCAAACTTGTCCTAGCAACAACCACCTAAAAGCTGGGAAATCAGCTCCCTTACTCCATATAAATGGATGGAACACCATCTCTCTCCAGACAGAAATGAAATTATGGGGTTGATTTTGTTGTTAATGAGGTTCACAGAATACTAAAACAGGAATAATGGCAAATGGGATGCTCAGTTCCTGCTGCCAAGTGGGAATGGAGGCCCTGGATGGTCTGTGGAAAGCACTAAAAGGGCCATGAGGAGGGTGGATGCAAAGAGGTGGGTAGTGCTCTGGCTCCAGCACAGGGCAGGGCTCTGGCCTCATGTGTCCCGATGGTTTTCAGCAGTGTTCTGGCAAGACGTGGCAGTGAGGTGACACTTTGCATCTCCGAGGGGCAACGCACAGCTCCTCACAGCTCAGAAAGGCACCGAGAAGAGCTGCGGTGGGGACTGCTGCACCCCGCTCGTTGCCTCCCGCATTAGGGACCCCCCCGACCTCAGCCCCCGAGAGTCCCGCCCAAGGCCTCCGTGTCCCGACACACCGGGCGGCGAGGTGCGGGGAATGCCTGGGTTCACCCTCCAACTGGGATACGGCAGAGAGTGCTCTGCCAACGCGGAGATTCTCCCGGGAGGCGTAGGAGACGGCAAACGGGAGGCTGCGGCCTATCGAGCGGCTACCGGTATGAGGCTTGGCCCGGCTGAGCTCCCCCCCAGTCCCGAAGGTCCCGGCGGGCTCAGGCACGCACGGCGCAGTGGAGGGGCTGTGAAGACCGGGCAGAGCGGCAGGACCGGCTCCCCTTTCGCTCAGGAGACACGAGAGAATGACCCCGACACCGGGCACTCACCGCCGCCCGTNCTGCCAACCTGGCCTCACAGCAGAGCCCTGCCATGGCCTCCCTTGGCCTTGCTCCCACAGCTCCATCCATGGCTTTCCTCCTTGTCCTTCCCCCAGATTCCTCCCTTGCAATTGGCTCTAACTGAGATTTTCTTCCAAGCCTCCCTGAATGACTCCCACCCTGCTAAGTCCTTCTGTGTGTGTTGTTACTGACCTGACCTGACTCTGGCAGGTTTAGCTTGGACGTGAGGCACAATTCATTGCCCTTGAGAGCTGCCCAGGCCTGTGCCAGGCTGCCAGGGCAGTGGTGCAGTGCCCATCCCTGGAGGAGTTCCCAAGCCCTGGAGCTGTGGTGCTGAGGGCCATGGTTGGTGGTGCCCTGGCAGGGCTGGGTGCAGGGTTGGGCTCCATGGTCTGGAAGGTCTCTTCCAACCCAAACCATTCTGTGCCCCTGTAACAGCTGCTGAGGCAGGGAGGTGAGGGTGCAGCAGGTCTGGGTGCTGATGGTTTTGCCCTGTTCACGGTCTGCAGGGGGTGAGCTTGAAAGGTCCCTTCCCAGCCAAAGCAGTCTGGGATTCTGTGGCAGTGCCCTGGAGCAGGTTGCCCAGAGAGGCTGTGGATGCCTCATCCCTGGGAGCATCCCAGGCCAGCTTGGAGAAGGCTTGGAGCAAGCTGCTCTGGTGGCAGGGGTTTGACCTGGGCAATGCTGAAGGTCTCTTCCAAGCCAGAGCAGTCTGGGACCTGTGGGCTGAGCTGGCTCCCAGCAGCACAGCTCCTCCACCACACTCTGCCCAGTCTGAGCCCAGGCTAAGGCATTGTGCCCCAGCATCACTCCCAGCCCCTGGCACTGCTGGTTGGTGGATGGTTGCCACCTTGAGCAGTCAGACATGACAGGGGGCAGAGTGCCCAACAATGACCACGTCCAGCCCCGCGACCTCCTCCTCAGCACCCCCCAGGTGCCTCCAATTTGAGGCACGGAGGCACTGGAGGCTGTTAACAGCCACCCCCAGCTTGCCACCAGCATCCCTGTGCCCTGGCCGTGGCGTTAGAGCCCAGGTGAGGATGGCAAACCCTGAGCTTGACTTTGCTGCTGAGCCACCTCCCTTAAGGGCGTTCTGATAACTGCCCCTGCAGCCGTTTGTCTTTCTCTGCTAGGTGACATAGCTGGAGCCAGGAGAGAGAAGCAGGTCCCCCTGGAATGCCTGCCCTGGCTTTCCCCTCCCGAGCCAGGGGCATTGCTGAGCAGCAGAGGAAGGCTCACCTCAGCCTCCACTTTGCCACCCATTCTTCCCCATTCCTGCAGATGTGAGCAGGGCTGAGGGTTCTGTTGGGGTTGGTGGAGTAGGTCCAGAGAAGGGCAATGAAGCTGGGGAAGGGTCTGGAGAGCAAGAATGGTGAGGGGGAGCTGGGGGTGTGGAGGCTGGAGAGAAGGAGGCTGAGGGGAGAGCTTCAAGTTGCCCCACGAGAGGTTTAGGTTGGAGGTGAGGAACAATTTATTGCCCTGCAGGAGTGGTCAGGCACTGTCCCAGGCTGCCCCAGGGAGTTGGTGGAGTTCCCATCCCTGGAGGTGCCCAAAGCCACATAGAGAGGAGACTTGTGGTGGGGTTTGGTGGCCATGATGGTGTTAGGACCACAGCCGGGCTTGCTCACCTTGGGGGTCTTTGCCAAGCAGAGCAGTTCTGCGTGGCTCAGTGCTGGGGAAAAGCTTCCCTGCCTTGCTGGGTGAGAGCAGTTGGAGGTGCTGGGGAGCACGAAGGAGCCTGGGCAAGGTCACCCAGCTGGTGGAGAGCTGCTGGCATCAGGCACACCTTCTGGGAAGGGCACCTCTGGCCCCCGCTGGGGCCACGTCAGGAGGTGTTGGACAATCAGTGTGAGTCATGGGAACAGAAGAGCTCCCCTGGGGCTCCAGCAGGCACCCTGTGTTGGAGGGGTGCCTGATAAGCAGCTCAAGGCTGATGTTTTTGCAGAGAGGGCTCTTGGCTCTCCCCAGGCAGTTGGATGTTGCCAAGGCTTTGGGCCAGGAGTCATCTCTGCAGGCATGGAGGGGCTGCAGGAGCTTTGCTTAGGAGTCGGAGAAGAAAAGGTTGTTTGGCTTGGAAGGGACCTCCAAAGGTCATCCAATTTCCAACCTCTCTGCAGTTGGCAGGGATGTCTTCAGCTAGGTCAGGTTGATCAAAGCCCAGGCTCAAAGCCTGGTCTGGATAAAGTGAGTCTGGACCTGTTGGAGGGAGTCCAGAGGAGGACATGAAAATGATCAGGGGGCAGGAACACCTCTGCTGCGAGGCCAGGCTGAGTGTGCTGCCCAGCATGGACAAGGCTCCAGGAGACCTCAGAGCTGCCTGCCAGTACCTGAAGGGTGTCTACAAGAAGGCTGCAGAGGGACTGTTCGCAGAGGCCTGCAGTGACAGGGTGAGGAGCAATGGCTGGAAATCAGAGCAGAGCAGGTTGGGATTGGATGTGAGGAAAGAATGATGAGGGAGTTGCTCTGCTACGAGGCCAGGCTGAGGGAGCTGGGGGTGTTGAGCCTGGAGAAGGGAAGGGTCCAGGAGGACCTTAGAGCTGCCTGCCAGTACCTGAAGGGGGTCTACAAGAAGGCTGCAGAGGGACTGTTCGCAGAGGCCTGCAGTGACAGGGTGAGGAGCAATGGCTGGAAATCAGAGCAGAGCAGGTTGGGATTGGATGTGAGGAGCAAGTTCTGCACCGTAAGGCTGCTGGAACACTGCAACAGGTTGCCCTGGGAGGTGGTTTTGAGGCCACATCCCTGGAGGTACTCAAAGTGAGGCTGGGCAGAGCTCTGTGTGACTGCTCTCATGGAGAGTGTCCCTGCTGAGTGCAGAGGGTTGGACTGGATGGCCCTTGGAGGCCCCTTCCAACCCAGATGGTTCTGGGACTGTCTGAAGGTGGCACCCAGCAACGCAGGCTCTGACAGCTGGGTACTGCCTGGGTCATGCTGAAGGGTGAGGCCATTGCCTGTTCTCTGGCAGCCTGCATTTGCAGAAGAGATGGGTTTGTGCTCACATCACTCAGCTCCTTTATCAGGTGGCAGCCACAAAGGCTGAGAGGAGAAGAGGAAACAACCTCAGGTTGCACCAGGGGAGGTTTAGGGTGGACATCAGGAACAATTTCTTCCCCTTGAACATCCATCCCCGTGAGAGGGGGGGAAGGGAGCTGGGGGGGCTGTACCCAGCTCCTCCAGGGTGTGCCCCCCACAAAGGGGCACAGGAGTGGAGGTGCAGCTGGTTCTGTGCTGCTGGGGAGGAAGGAAGCTGCTGGGGAGGCCACCAGCACTCCTCACGAGGTCCTGGAGGGCAACCACAGGGCTCATGTGGTGCCAGGCATGGGGATGTGAGGAGGTGGTTGGTGCCTTGCTACAAGGACACTGAGGGGCTGCAGCAGGTCCAGAGAAGGGCAACGAAGCTGGGGAAGGGTCTGGAGAGCAGAGGGTGTGGAGGCTGGAGAGAAGGAGGCTGAGGGGAGAGCTTCTGGCTCT
>WBNM01001027.1:88661-110279 GCA_013399055.1 Ramphastos sulfuratus | reverse complement strand
CAATGGATGGAAGCTGCAGCACAGGAGGTTCCAGCTCAGCACAAGGAGAACTTCTTGCCTGGAAGGGTCCCAGAGCCCTGGCACAGGCTGCCCAGAGAGGCTGTGGAGTCTCCTTCTCTGGAGCCTTTGCAGGCCTGTCTGGATGTGTTCTGTGTGCCCTGAGCTGCATTGTCTGCTCCTGCTCTGGCAGGGGTTGGACTGGATGAGCTCTTTGGGTCCCTTCCCCCCCCTGGCATCTGTGAGCTGTGAGGCTGTGGTCTCTTACTCAGCAGGTCAGCAGCATGCAGCACTTAGCACAGAGTCAGAGAAGGAGTTGGGTTGGAAGGGACCTCCAGGAGCCACCTAGCACAACCCCCCTGTGCTGAGTACCACTTCCCACAGCTCTCCTCAGCACCACATCACAGCTGGTTCCCTGGCCACTGCTGGCCTCTCACAACCCCCACCAGAGCAGCTTCCCCTTCTGCACTTGCTCTTCTGCAGCCAGGAAGCTTTGTGGTCTGTGTGGGCAGGTCACTGTCTGGGCAAAGAAGAGCATTTGCTGATTTACCAGCCCCAAACTGAGGCCACCAAAGCTCTTAGTCACCATCCAGGCTCACCCACAGCAGCTCCCTGAGGTCCTATCCCAGCAGGAGTCCATCCACAACCATTTTAGCAAGGATCAGCCTACATCTTCGTGGGCTTCCTTGATAATTCAATCAAATCTTCATCCATCAGATCAAGTCAAAGGGGTTTGGCCCCTCGGGAGCCCCAGCCCAGACCTCTCTGCTCTGTGCCTTTCATCTGGCAGGGCTGATAAAGCCACTGTGATGTCCACCAATGGCTTCAGGGAAGGGACAGGAAGGACTTGGGACTGGAAAACAAGTTTGCTTCCTTAATCTCTGCTTACCAAGATAAGGTCCAGCTCAATGAGCTGATTTCAGGCTGAGCCTCTGCAGATAAAGTTCCTCTGCAGGAATGGCTAAGGCCATTCCTGAGCTGAGTCAGCAAAGGCCTTCACCCTACAGCAGCCTGAACATTCCTGTGGTCCTGTTTGGACCCAAGAATCAGCCCCATGGTGGTGCAGTGCTGCACAGGGGTTGGTGGCCAGTCTGGAATGCTTCCCTTTGAGGCTTCCAGACCATCAGGGTTGGCACCACTGAGTTGTCTGGGTTGGCAAAGCCCTCTTGGACCATCGAGTCCAACCATCAGCCCAGCACCACCATGGCCACTAGCCCATGTCCCCAGTTTCCTCCACTGTGGCCTTGTGGCCATTGCATCCCCAGCAGGGATCCACACACACACAGGAGTTGATTTATTTGCCACTCAAGGCACACTTAGAGCCCAGGTGGCTCTGGTGGTGTCCACCTCCTGCTGCTCGTGGCCAGGCTCAGGCAATCCTGAGAGCTGCCTCCAGCAGCAGGCAGTGAGCTCCAGGATAACTCCTGCAGCAGTACAGGTGAGGAGGGACCTGCTGGGGAGCAGCTGCACAGAGGAGGAGCTGCAAGTGCCCATGAGCCAGCAGTGTGCCCCCATGGCCAAGAAGGCCAAGGGTCTCCTGGGGGCATGGAGAGGAGTGTGGGCAGCAGGGCAAGGGAGGGTCTCCTGCCCCTCTGCTCCATCCTGGTGAGGCCACAGCTGCAGTCCTGTGCCCAGCTCTGGGCTCCCCAGCTCAGCACAGACTGGGAGCTGCTGGAGAGAGTCCAGTGCAGGCTCTGAGCATGCTGAGGGGCCTGGAGCAGCTCTGGGAGCAGCAAAGGCTGAGAGCCCTGGGGCTGAGAGCCTGCAGAAGAGCAGCCCCAGAGGGCATCTGCTCAGTGCTCAGCAACAGCTAAAGGAGCTGTGGGGGGCAAGAGCCTGGGGCCAGACTCTTGTGAGTGGTGCCCAGGGACAGGCCAAGGGGCAGAGGGCACAAAGTGGCAGGCAGGAGGCTGCATGTGAGGCTGAGGAGAAGCTTGTTTGGTGTGAGGGTGCTGGAGGCCTGGAGCAGGCTGCCCAGAGAGGCTGTGGAGTGTCCTTGTGTGGAGAGCTTCCAACCCCCCTGGGCACTGTGCTGCTGGGCAAGCTGCTGTGGGTGCCCTGCTGGAGCAGGGGCTTGGGCTGGAGGATCTCCAGAGCTCCCTTCCAACCCCACCCTGCTGGGATTGGGGATTCTGTCACTTAGTGCCTTAGCATGGCCCAAGCTCATCTGGAGCCTCTGCAGGCAGGCAGCTCCAACCTTACTCAGACACCCAAATCTGGCATTTCCTGGACACAGGAGCCACCCTTTGGGAATTTGATGGGACAGGGATCCTGGCCCAGCCACAGCTGCCACAGGAGCAGACAAACCAGACGGAAAAGCCTTCAGACCCACCCTTGTAGATGGTCTCCATCAGCTTTTGGTGAGCACAGAGGGCATCTCCACATCGTTTGGTGCCCTCTGCTGCCAAGCAGAGCCACAACAGACCAGCCACCACTGCCACCCAGCTCGGGTGACCAACGTGGGCAGCCAGCACCCAACCTGTGCCCCACCGAGTGCCACAGGCACTGCCTACTGCCTGCCCTCCCCAGGACTGCTGTCTGCACCCTGGTAAAGATGCAGCAGGGATGTGTTTGGAGCTCTTTGCAGCTTGGTTTGGAGCTCCCTCATGCCTCCAAGGGCAGCTCCTTCCAGGCCCCAGTGTGTCTCATTCCCTCCATTTCTCTCCCAAGGTTGGAAACCTTCAGGTCAGGCAGCAGCTGGTTGGCCTGAGCCCTCCACGTCCCTCCCCATGGCATCCTGAGCCTGGCTGTGCCCAGCATGGTGCCTCCAGAGCCCATCTTTGGCAGCCTGACCAGTCTGCTTGTGCTGTTGGTGTCTCCCTCCCATGCCAGAGGAGGCAGCTGGAAGGGTGTCAGGATGGGTCACACCACATCGGCCTCCAAATTCCAAGGGTCAGAAGATCTCCAGAGGCTCTAAACCCCATGACAGTAAGGACTGAAAGGAGCTTGGGTGAAAGGGGCTCAGTGAAGAAGTGGCACCATGGGGTCAGCTGTCACCAGCAGATGGGCTGCAGGACAAGGCCTGACAGGCCCTGGAAGGAGAGGATCTTGTCTCAGGAGCCAACATCATGAACCACTTCCAGCCCATGAAGGAGCAAGCCTGGATGTGTCTCCAGCAAACTCCTTGCCCTAGGAATTAGCCATCAAGAGGAAAGGGTAGGATGGTGCCAAGTGTGTGTTGAGAGCTATATGGTGCCCAGGGCACAGCAGTGACCCACTGTTAGCTCTTCAGACAGTCTAACAAGGTGCCCAGACAAGGGGCAGAGGGCACAAAGTGGCAGCCAGGAGGTTGCATGTGAGGCTGAGGAGAAGCTTGTTTGGTGTGAGGGTGCTGGAGGCCTGGAGCAGGCTGCCCAGAGAGGCTGTGGAGTGTCCTTGTGTGGAGAGCTTCCAACCCCCCTGGGCACTGTGCTGCTGGGCAAGCTGCTGTGGGTGCCCTGCTGGAGCAGGGGCTTGTGCTGGAGGATCTCCAGAGCTCCCTCCCAACCCCACCCTGCTGGCACTGGGGATTCTGTCTCTCAGTGCCTTAGCATGGCCCAGGCTCATCCGGAGCCTCTGCAGGCAGGCAGCTCCAGCCACTGGCCTGTTTTTTTTCCCACGAGGACACAGGGCTGGCATGGGCAGCTTTTACAGCAGGTAACCCCCACCTGTGCCCCCACGGGAGTCCGTGCCCAGGCGCACGGTGGCAGTGCCTGAGTGCCAGGGCCAGCCCTTCCCAAGGAGTCGTGACACGAGGGAGCTGCTTCACGGCTTTATTGCAGGGGGGTGGGAGCGGCGGGGCAGGCTGCGCGCTGCCGGGCACCAAGCTGGGCACAGCAGGAGATGCTGCTCAGGGCACCCTGGACAGCCCCACCCTGTTGTTGTCCCTGTCGTAGATGCTGTAGTACTCGCGCAGGAAGACGTCCCCCAGGATCCAGAGGTTGCCATCTGTGCTTTCGAAGCCGAGGGTGCAGGAGCCGTCGCTTTGCTGCCAAGGAGGTGGGGCACGGTGGTTGGCAGCTGTGCAGCCTCTCCCCGTGCCCCCCCGGTGCCCGCCCCCGCGGGACGCTCACCTTGATCACGTAGCTCCTGGCTGGCAGCTTGAAGGAATTGCCGTGGATGTGGAAGACGATGTCGGGCCTGGAGCTGGTTTGGCAGGATATCTGCGGCAGGCGGAGGTTAGTGCCCGCCCCAGGAGGGCCCAGGTGCCCTGAGCGGCGGCCGCGGGGTGCGGCGCCCCGGCCCCAGCACTCACCTTCCCGCTGAGGCTGGCACCGAGGAACAACCGGATGCTGACCAGGGATGCCTTGGGGACCACTATGCGTGAGGTGCCCGTGTCCAGGATGGCCTGGCAGCCCCCGAGGCAGGCGACGGGGATGAAGCTGACAGAGACGCTGGGGAGGGTGGCACAGGGTGAGGCTCCTGGGCACGGTAGCAGGGGCTGCACCCCTCCAAAGCACCGGCTGGGGGGAGCCAAGGGAAGATGCCGAGCCCGGGGGCCGTGCCAGGCCTACCTCTCCATGTGGACTTGCCAGTAGGTTTGGGCAGAGAGGGGGATCCAGGTGATGCCCTTGGAGGTGTAGTTGGAGTCGATGGCACCAAAGAGGATAAAGCTGCCATCGGCCCTGTTCCTGTGACAGGAAAACCATCAGCTGAGAGGCTCACCCAGCACCTGCAGTGCCAGCACCAAGGGGGCTTTGCTGCCATCCTCCTCTGCCAGTGTCGGTGCTGGCAGCACCAAGCCGGGTCCCCCAGGAGCCAGCGGGCAAGCTGGCATCAGTGCCTGGCGCCAGAGCCAGTGCTGCTGGGGGGCTGTGGGAGAAGAGGTCTTCAGCAAGGGCTGGGGGTGGCTGTCCAGGGCTGACCTGCTCAGGTAGACAGAGAAGAGGTTCTTTGCCACCAGCTTCTGTGCTATCATGTTGTCAAAGACGGGAGTGGCCCGGGAGGCGGAGATGCTGAAGTAAGCCAGCCCCAGGATGCCGTCGAAGGGGCTGTAGGTGAAGACGTCTCCAGGCTCGGTCACAGACAGCCCAAAGGTCTGGTTGATGATGGTGATCTCATAGACCTGTGTGGGGAGATGGGCAGAGGGAGCAGCGGCTCGGGCGTGCGGCCGGCGTGCCAGCTGCCAGGGGAGGGCAGGCTGCCCCTTACGATGACGATGTCGTAGCCCAGCACCCCTGTCATGCTGCCAGTGCCGTAGGTGATGCTCAGAGTCCTGTTGGCGGGCACATAGGTGGAGGACATGTTTGGGTTGAAGACGCGGTGGTTTCCTGTGGGCACGGGAGGGAGACAGTGGGGTTCTGCCCTGCTCTGGGGCACGGAGGACACCTCTGCAGGGCTCCCCACCCCCGGCACCCAGTGTGCCCTGGTAGAGACAGGGCAGAGCCGTCCCCAGCTCGCGGCACCCACAGCGCCAGGCAGGGCACTGAGCAGAGCTGAGCCTTGCCCGAGCTTCCCCCAGCGCTGGTGGGCACAGGGCTGCTGGACACTCACTGCAGGCAGAGCTGTTGCAGTAGATGGAGGGCACCCAGAGGTTGGCAGAGCCAGTGTCAAAGATGACCGTGAAGACTTGCCCGGGGGTCCCGATGGTGATGTTGCCATAGTACTCGTTCTGTGGGGGGCAGAGGGCTCAGGGGGGCAGAGGGCTCAGGGAGGCAGAGGGCTCAGGGAGGGCAGAGAGCTCAGGGAGGCAGAGGGCTCAGGGAGGGCAGAGAGCTCAGGGAGGCAGAGGGCTCAGGGAGGGCAGAGAGCTCAGGGAGGCAGAGGGCTCAGGGAGGGCAGAGAGCTCAGGGAGGCAGAGGGCTCAGGGAGGGCAGAGAGCTCAGGGAGGCAGAGGGCTCAGGGAGGGCAGAGAGCTCAGGGAGGCAGAGGGCTCAGGGAGGGCAGAGAGCTCAGGGAGGCAGAGGGCTCAGGGAGGGCAGAGAGCTCAGGGAGGCAGAGGGCTCAGGGAGGGCAGAGAGCTCAGGGAGGCAGAGGGCTCAGGGAGGGCAGAGAGCTCAGGGAGGCAGAGGGCTCAGGGAGGGCAGAGAGCTCAGGGAGGCAGAGGGCTCAGGGAGGGCAGAGAGCTCAGGGAGGCAGAGGGCTCAGGGAGGGCAGAGAGCTCAGGGAGGCAGAGGGCTCAGGGAGGGCAGAGAGCTCAGGGAGGCAGAGGGCTCA
The DNA here is from genome assembly GCA_013399055.1 of Ramphastos sulfuratus. Classification (NCBI taxonomy): domain Eukaryota; kingdom Metazoa; phylum Chordata; class Aves; order Piciformes; family Ramphastidae; genus Ramphastos; species Ramphastos sulfuratus. Next base: position 104,147 of record WBNM01001027.1, on the reverse strand, counting down.
GGGAGGGCAGAGAGCTCAGGGAGGCAGAGGGCTCAGGGAGGGCAGAGAGCTCAGGGAGGCAGAGGGCTCAGGGAGGGCAGAGAGCTCAGGGAGGCAGAGGGCTCAGGGAGGGCAGAGAGCTCAGGGAGGCAGAGGGCTCAGGGAGGGCAGAGAGCTCAGGGAGGGCAGAGGGCTCAGGGGGGCAGAAGGCCCAGGGTGGGCAGAGAGGCTGCTGGGCTGGGACAGAGGCTGCTGGGACTGGGCAGAGCTCACTGGAGTGAGAAATAAAAGAATCTCAGAACCCATTCAGCTGGAGGAGACCTTTCAGAGCATCAGCTGCAACTGTGCTCCACTGCTGCCAGTCTGCTGCCAACCCCTGGCCCTCAGCACCACAGCTCTACAGCTTGTAGCCCCCTGCAGGGGTGGGCACTGCACCACTGCCCTGGGCAGCCTGGCACAGTGTCTGAGAACCTTTCAGTGCAGAAGTTTCTCCTCGTGTCCAGCCCAAACCTGCCCTGGGGCAGCTCCAGGCCCTTTCCTCTTGCCCTGGCACTTGTCCCTTGGCAGCAGAGCCCAACCCCAGCTGGCTGCAGCCTCCTTGCAGGGAGCTGCAGAGCCCCAGAAGCTCTCCCCTCAGCCTCCTTCTCTCCAGCCTCCACACCCCCAGCTCCCTCAGCTGCTCCTCACCGTTGCTGCTCTCCAGACCCTTCCCCACCTTTGTTGCCCTTCTCTGGCCCTGCTCCAGCCCCTCAGTGTCCTTCCTGGAGTGAGGAGCCCAAACCTGACCGCAGGATTGCAGGAGTGGCCTCAGCAGTGCCCAGCCCAGGGGCACAATCCCTGCCCTGTTCCTGCTGCCCACACTCTTGCTGATCCAGGCCAGGCTGCTGGTGCCCTTCTCGGCCAGCTGGGCACAGCCTGGCTCATCTCCAGCTGCTGTCACCAACCCCTCCAGGTACAGGGTTAGGGGACAGGTAAGAGGCTGTCGGGGTGGGTAAGGAAGGAGGGCACCAAGCATGGGCCCGGGGCACAGCTAAAGGGCCAGTGGCTCCATGGGCACCCCGCAGGTGCCAGCCTCTCTGCCCTGCCATGCTCACGTCCATGTAGTTGCGCAGGGCCTCGTAGTCCCCCTTGCTGTCAGCGAACTTGGCCCCCAGGCTGGCCTGGGTCTTCTGCAGGTAGCTCTCCAGGAGGCCTTTCTCCTCCAGGGTCTGCCTCAGGGACTTGCCCCTCCACAGAGGCACCCTGCAGGGACAGGAGCACGTCTGGCACCAGGGGCTGGGCAGGGGCTGGGGGTCCTCGGGCACCCCCTGCTCACCTGTACACACCACAGTGGGCCAGGGCCAGCAGGCTGAGCAGCAGCAGCAGCTTCATCATCTTCATCACACCCTGGAAAGGGCACAGAGGGCACCCTCAGCCAGCCTGCTGCCGCTGCAGAGCTGGCAGCAGAGGCTGGCACCCAGCAGGCTCCGCTGCCATGCACCGAGCCCTGGCCAGGCTGCGGAGCTGGGCACAGGGACCTCAGGGGGGCCCCCGGGGCGAGTGGGGGCTGCTGGCCCGGGGGGGTGGGCACCCCTCAGGCAGCAGGCTCCGAGCAGCACTCACCAGGCTCTCCTCGGGTGCAGGGAAGGTCTGGGTCCCTCGGAGCCCTCTGGCACACGGTGGCTCAGGGCTGAGGGGCAGCAGCAGCAGCGGGAGGCTGTGGCTCTTCTGCAGCCTCCAGGTGCCCACTTCGCCTATATAAAGGTCTGCAGAAGCTCTCCCCACAGAGAGGATGAGCCTTGCCCACGGAAACGGTCTCCTTTGATCTTCTCCTGGGCACTGGCACGGGACAACAGTGCCCATTCTGCCTCTGCTTGTCACCTGCCCCCTGGCCAAGAGCCACGCAGTGACCTTTCCCCATGCTGGGGCTGCCAAGCCCTGGGGCTCAGACATCTCTCACCTGCTGCTCCAGGCTCGCTGCCTCCTGGGGCACTTCCATCAGCTCAGGAGGGCTCAGAGCAGTTTCTCACACCAGGGATCAGCCCAGAGCTGCATTTCCTTCTTCCCTGCCCTCTGCCTTCTCCTGGCCAGCCGCCTGCCACCTGCCCACAGCCACCTCCCTCCTCCCTGCAGAGGGGTCACAGCCTCCCCAAAGCCACCCTGACCCTCAGCCCTCTCTGCCCCGGCGGTCCTGCTGGCAGCAGGGCTGCAGCCAGCCTGCAGGGGACATGCTCTGGAAGGAGTCCCCGTGGGAGGCAGCTGGGCTGCTGGCACCAGCTCGCTGCTGCTGCCTGCTCCAAAGCCACACCAGCAAGGCCCTTCCCAGCCACCTGGGCACCAGCTGGGCTTCAGTGACCAAAAAAAGCCTTTCTGGGGTGTTCCTCACTGAAACTGTCAGACCTGGAGTAGAAAGAGAAGAGCAACTTGAGAGGGGCTGTAGGAGGCAGCTGGACAGGGAGCTGGAGGCACAGAGAGGAGACTGCATTGGTGCCCTGAGTGCTTCAGGTGCTTGGGCACTCTTGGAGATGGAGACACATCCCAGAATCCCAGCAGGGTGGGGAAGGAAGGGAGCTCTGGAGATCCTCCAGCCCAAGCCCCTGCTCCAGCAGGGCACCCACAGCAGCTTGCCCCGCAGCACAGTGCCCAGGGGGGTTGGAAGCTCTCCACACAAGGACACTCCACAGCCTCTCTGGGCAGCCTGCTCCAGGCCTGCAGCACCCTCACCCCAAACAAGCTTCTCCTCAGCTTCACGTGGAGGAGCTCCTGGGGAGCCTGGAGCAGGTCCTGGTGCCTCATCTCTGGCTTTTTCTGTCGTTCCCTGCTCCCTGTGGGCATAGGCTGGCTCCCAGGGCTGGCGGTGAACATGATGCCAAAGCTCCATGCAGGCTTTTGAAGCCTCCTGCCACCTCCAGAAGCTCCATTTTGGAGGTCATCTAAGACCTTCTCCTTTCCAGACCTTCCACCCTGAATCCCAACCCATCCCATCTGGGTTTTTCACTGAAGGAGCATTGGGTGCTTCACCGCTTTTCTCCCAACACCACCCACCAGGTTCTGCCTCATTTCATCCCCCTGGTGCAATGTTGCATCTCTCCTCAATTCTGCCATCCCTCAGAACTGGGCTGGAACTGGTCCCGAGGGAGGGAAAGCAGCTCCAAGCCCACCTGGTAGCTCTGGGCAGGTCGGTCCCCAGCTCCTTGGCATGGCTCTGGCTTTGTCCCTGTAGGACAAGGTGACCCTGCAGGACAAGGTGACCCTGCTGGCAGCCACATCCCTGCACGTGATGCTGTGACGGAGTTGGGGTCGCCTCCTCCAGCAGCAGGCACCTCTGACGTCGCCTGGCACGGGTGACCTTGGCATCCTTCAACCAGAGCCATCCTGAGCTGCTCCCAGTTTCACCTCCCTGCTTCCACAAGGGTAGATGGGGCAGGATGGAGACCCAGCAGAAGGAAGACATGGAGCTGTTGGGGCAGGGCCAGAGGGAGGCCATGGAGATGATCAGGGGCTGGAAGGGCTCTGCTATGAGGCCAGGCTGAGGGAGTTGGGATTGTTCAGCCTGGAGAGGAGAAGGCTCCAGGGAGACCTTGTGGTGGCCTTGCAGTACCTAAAGGGCTGAGGAGAAAGCTGGGGACAGGCTTCTGAGCAGGGCCTGTTGGGACAGGACAAGGAGTGATGGTTGGGAACTGACAGGTTCAGAATGGAGAGAAGGGAGAAATGTTTGGCCCTGAGGCTGCTGAGAGCCTGTCCCAGGGTGCCCAGAGAGGTGGCAGCTGCCCCATGCCTGGCACCACTGCAGGTCAGGGTGTTTGGGGCTCTGAGCACCCTGCTCTCGCTGGGTCTGTCCCTGCTGGCTGCAGGGGGTTGGGCTGGATGAGTTTGAGAGGTTCCTTCAGCCTAAACCAGTCTGGGATCCAATGATTAGGGAAAATCTTTTCCCCTTGAGGGCTGCCAAGGCCTGTGCCAGGCTGCCCAGGGCAGTGGTGCAGTCCTCACTTCTGGATGGGTTTCAGAGCCCTGGAGCTGTGGTGCTGAGGGCCATGGTTGGTGGTGCCCTGGCGGTGCTGGGTGCAGGGTTGGGCTCCATGGTCTGCAGGGGGTGAGCTTGAAAGGTCCCTTCCCAGCCAAAGCAGTCTGGGATTCTGTGGCAGTGCCCTGGAGCAGGTTGCCCAGAGAGGCTGTGGATGCCTCATCCCTGGGAGCATCCCAGGCCAGCTTGGAGAAGGCTTGGAGCAAGCTGCTCTGGTGGCAGGGGTTTGACCTGGGCAATGCTGAAGGTCTCTTCCAAGCCAGAGCAGTCTGGGACCTGTGGGCTGAGCTGGCTCCCAGCAGCACAGCTCCTCCACCACACTCTGCCCAGTCTGAGCCCAGGCTAAGGCATTGTGCCCCAGCATCACTCCCAGCCCCTGGCACTGCTGGTTGGTGGATGGTTGCCACCTTGAGCAGTCAGACATGACAGGGGGCAGAGTGCCCAACAATGACCACGTCCAGCCCCGCGACCTCCTCCTCAGCACCCCCCAGGTGCCTCCAATTTGAGGCACGGAGGCACCGGAGGCTGTTAACAGCCACCCCCAGCTTGCCACCAGCATCCCTGTGCCCTGGCCGTGGCGTTAGAGCCCAGGTGAGGATGGCAAACCCTGAGCTTGACTTTGCTGCTGAGCCACCTCCCTTAAGGGCGTTCTGATAACTGCCCCTGCAGCCGTTTGCCTTTCTTATCGGGGCCGCTGGGCAAACAAGCCCCAGCTGGGATATAAGGGGCCAGGCTGGGGCCAGGTGGCACTCTCCAGCCTCTTCCTTTCTCCCCTGGGTTGCACTCTGGTAGCAACCACCATGAAGCTGCTGCTGCTGCTCGCCTTGGTGGCCCTGGCTCAATGCCGCATCTCCAGGTGAGTGCCGGAGGTGCCCGAGGACCCCTCCCCAGCACCCCGACCATGCTCGGGTGCTGGTGATGGACGGGGGTGGGCTGCTTCTTCTCCTCGCCAGGGTTACTCTGTGGAGGGGGAAATCCCTGCGGCAGGTCCTGCGGGAGCGTGGGCTGCTGGAGCTGTACCTGCGGCAGCATCCCTACAACCCAGCCAGCAAGTACCTGCCCAGCCTGCTGAGCGCTGAGCCCCTGCAGAACTACCTGGACGTGAGCGGCGGGCAGGGCGGGGAGGGGGCGCCCACGGGCCCACCACACTCTTACCCAGCCCCCAGCCCCTTCCCTGACCCCTTTGCCAGCCCCCTTTGCAGCCCTCTGGCCCTTCAACAATTCCCCAAGCCATCCAGCAGCCTCTCAGCCCCTTGCTCATCCCCGTGAGCCCCTTGCCCATCCCTCTAAGCTTTTACTCATCCCCCTAGCCCCTTACCCATTCCCCTAACCTCTTATCCATCCCTCCTAGCCCCTTGCCCATCCCTCAGCCCCTTCCCCTAACCTTTTACTCCTCCACTGAGCCCTCTGCACCCCTGTCCCACAGAACGAGTACTATGGCACCATCTCCATCGGGACCCCCGGGCAGGATTTCACTGTCATCTTTGACACTGGCTCCTCCAACCTCTGGGTGCCCTCCATCTACTGCACCAGCCAGGCCTGCAGTGAGTGCCCAGCTGGGCCTGTGCCCACCAGCAGATGGGGGAAGGTGGGGGAAGCCCCAGGCTTGGACAGTCGCCTGCCCTGCCTGGCTCTGCCTGGGGCTGGGAGCCAAGGATGGCTCAACCTGGGTGCTGGGTGAGGGAGGGGCACCGGAGGGGCATCTTTGGTCCCCAAGAGCAGGGTGACCGTGGGCATCTCTCCCTTCTGTACCCACAGGCAACCACAACCGCTTCAACCCAGCAGCCTCCTCCACCTTCGTTGGCACCAACGACAGCGTCAGCATCGCCTACGGCACTGGCAGCATGACAGGGGTGCTGGGCTATGACACCGTCACTGTAAGGGCACCACAGCCACCCCTGGCAGCTGGCATGCTGGCACAACACCCACCCACACCATCCCTCTCCATCTGCCCACCCAGGTTGCAGACATCGAGGTCACCAACCAGATCTTTGGGCTGACTGAGACCGAGCCTGGAGACTTCTTCTACTACAGCCCCTTTGATGGCATCCTGGGACTGGCATTCCCCAGCATCGCCTCCTCCGGTGCCACCCCTGTCTTTGACAACATGATGGCAGAAAATCTGGTGCCAAGGGACCTCTTCTCTGTCTACCTGAGCAAGTGAGTCCTGGCTGGTGCTTTCTCTAGTACCAGTCACCCGGAGAGCTCTTGTGGGACTTGGCTCAGTGCTGCCAGCACTGACGCTGGCAGAGGAGGATGGCAGCAAAGCTCCCTTGGTGCTGGCACTGCCAGGGGTGGGGTGAGACCCTCACGTGGTGATTTCCCTCTTCACAGCAATGGAGCCAGTGGCAGCTTTGTCCTCTTTGGTGCCATCGACTACAGCTACACCACCAATGGCATCAGCTGGATCCCCCTCTCTGCTGAAACCTACTGGCAGATCACCATGGACAGGTAGTCCTGGCACAGCCCCCAGGCTCGGCACCATCCCTGTGCCCCACGATGGTGTTTTGGTATTCTCCCAGCCACAGAAGGCTCACCCCTTGTCCTTATCCCCAGTGTCTATGTTGGTGGGCAACCTGTTGCCTGCTCCCAAGGCTGCCAGGCCATCGTGGACACAGGCACCTCGCTGCTGGTTGTGCCCAGCAGCATCCTTGGCACCATCTTTGCCAGCCTTGGTGCCAACTCCGACGGCCAGGTGAGGCCCCAGGGATGGGGGTGACATGTGTGTCCTGCTCCACCGCCCCCCATTGCTCCTCAGGGCACATTGCCCCACTCGGGGTGGCCACTGAGCACCCCCTGCCACCCTGTGCCGCCTGCAGGTCAGCTGCAGTGCTGTCAGCAGCCTGCCCAGCATTGTCTACTACATCAACAACCAGGCCTTCAGCGTGCCACCCAGTGCCTACGTGATAGAGGTGAGCACCGAGGGGGCAGGCGGGCACCCGGGGTGGGCTTGGGCTGCAGCGGTTGGTAACCACCCCCCTGCTTGGCTGCAGAGCGATGGGTACTGCGCCCTCGGCTTCCAAGGCATGGATGTGCCCACGGAGGCTGGAGAGCTCTGGATCCTGGGGGACGTCTTCATCCGCCAGTACTACACCATCTTCGACAGGGCCAACAACAGGGTGGGGCTGTCCCCTCTGAACTGAGCTGGGCACGGGGCCAGCAGCCCCTGCCCTGGCAGCCCCCAGCTGGGCAGCTGCCGGGGCTGGCCCTCCCCCGTGCTCCCACCCCCCTCCACAATAAAGCTATCCAGAAGCTCCTCTTGTGTCATGTCTGCCTGGGCAGGGCTGACTTGGGCACCCTGGCACTGCCACCCTCTGATGATGGCCTTTGGCCCACAGGGCAGAGCTGTGCCACCAACTGGTCACCTCAGCAGGCTTTACTGGGGCAGCTGGTGCTTCTCAGCCAGGGCTGGATGCCCCAGGGGCACCACTTTCTGTCCCCATGATGCCCTGTGCCTGCTGGGGCTGGTGGTGGCCAAGAGGGATGGAGAAGCTGTGGGGACCAGGATGGGAGCACAACTCTGGATCTACCTCACCAGCACCCATCTGATGCCTGCCTTTGGGGATGGTGGTGGGCAGGAGGGCTGGGGAAGCTGTGGGGACCACAAGGGAGCAGGATGGGAGCACAGCTGCAGCTCTGCCCCACCAGCACCCATCTGCTTTAACGCAGCTCTGCTGCTCCCTGAGGTATTGCTAAGCCTTGGGGAGGTTTAGATTGGGCATGAGGAAGAAGTTTTTCATGGAGAGAGTGGTCAGGGCCTGGCATGAGCTGCCCAGGGAGGTGGTGGAGGTGTTTTGGGGTGGTTTGGATGTGGTGCTTGGGGCTATGGTTGAAGGTGAGTCTGTAGAGCAGGGTTCTGGGTTGGCCTTGGTGCTCCTGAGGGGCTGTGCCCACCTTGGGGCTGGTGGTGGCCACGCAGGATGGGGAAGCTGTGGGGACCAGGATGGGAGCACACCTCTGGCTCTGCCCCACCAGTGCCCAGCTGGTGCCTGCTTTTGGGGCTGGGTGCCTGTGCCTGTCCTGGGTCTCAGCCTGGTGCTGGTGGTGCTTGGAGCTGCTGAGCACCATCTCTCCGTGCTAGACTCCATCAGGATGAACCCTCCCTGATGCTTCCAGGAGCCGTGGATGTGTCCTGGGGTTGAGCCCTTTGGCAGGGGCTGTGCCAATCTCAGCACCCAGCAAACACCTCCCCACGGTGGGACACTTTGGGAGACCCTGGGGAAGTGGCAACCAGGAGCAGCCAAAATTGGGTGCCAGCCCCCCCCCGATTCCCTCCCTCCCCCCCAAATCTTCTTCCTCCCACCCAGCTCCCTCAGGCTCAGCTTGCAGAGACTGCAGAGAAGTCTCCGGCAGGGCAGGGCACATCCCTGCTGCCCCCAAGGCCAAACACCTCCAGCACTGCCCTTGTGACCCCGGGGGGGACACTCACCCCTGACCCACTCCCCCTGGGAGAAGCCCCATGGCTGGAGTCAGCAGCCCTGGGTGCAAGCAGAAGTAGGGTGACAGCATAAATATCAGGGGGACTTTATTGGTGACAGGGTGGGGGGCAGCTGGACCCCTCCTCATGCCAGCAGCTGGGGCAGTGCCCACCCTAGGGATGTGTGCCATGGTTTGTGGGGGCTGGTTTTGGGCACCCCAGCCTGGCCAGGAGCCTCTCCCAGTCTTGCATCTTGCACCTGTCCTGCTTCAGTGGGGTGGTGAGGGGCTGGGGGCACCCTGGGGACCTTCTCCAGGCATGGGCAGTGCCTGTGCACCCGTGGGAGTGGGGGTGATGCTGTCCACCCTATCTGCTTGGCACCCCCTCCCCAGCCACCCACCGCTCCCTAGGTCTGGTGGGCCAGGCCTGCTGGTCCTGCAGATCCCCTCTTCCTCCTCCTCCTCTTCCTCCTCCTCCTCTCAGGACACCTGGGCCCTAGGGTGCCTCATGCCCACCATGGCTCTCCCCACTGGCTGGTGACAGGGCAGAAGGTTCCACGTCTTGGGGGGGTCCCCAAGTCCTGGGACTCAACCCGGGGCTACCTGTGGAATCTGGAGAGGCTGCAGCCTCAGGGGGGATCCTGGGGGGCAAAGTGGGTGGCACTGGGTGCCCAGTGGGGCTCAGTGTGGTTGAAGGGGGCTCCCCAGCTGCTGTGCTCCCCTCAGAGGGCCCAAGGGGAGCTGTGCCAGGGAGCAGGAGCTGTGCCAGGCTGGGGCGAGGGAGGGATGGGGGGCTGGGAGGAGGGGTGCCAGTGGGTGAATCCTCGTGGGATGGGNTGTGGGGACCAGGATGGGAGCACACCTCTGGCTCTGCCCCACCAGTGCCCAGCTGGTGCCTGCTTTTGGGGCTGGGTGCCTGTGCCTGTCCTGGGTCTCAGCCTGGTGCTGGTGGTGCTTGGAGCTGCTGAGCACCATCTCTCCGTGCTAGACTCCATCAGGATGAACCCTCCCTGATGCTTCCAGGAGCCGTGGATGTGTCCTGGGGTTGAGCCCTTTGGCAGGGGCTGTGCCAATCTCAGCACCCAGCAAACACCTCCCCACGGTGGGACACTTTGGGAGACCCTGGGGAAGTGGCAACCAGGAGCAGCCAAAATTGGGTGCCAGCCCCCCCCCGATTCCCTCCCTCCCCCCCAAATCTTCTTCCTCCCACCCAGCTCCCTCAGGCTCAGCTTGCAGAGACTGCAGAGAAGTCTCCGGCAGGGCAGGGCACATCCCTGCTGCCCCCAAGGCCAAACACCTCCAGCACTGCCCTTGTGACCCCGGGGGGGACACTCACCCCTGACCCACTCCCCCTGGGAGAAGCCCCATGGCTGGAGTCAGCAGCCCTGGGTGCAAGCAGAAGTAGGGTGACAGCATAAATATCAGGGGGACTTTATTGGTGACAGGGTGGGGGGCAGCTGGACCCCTCCTCATGCCAGCAGCTGGGGCAGTGCCCACCCTAGGGATGTGTGCCATGGTTTGTGGGGGCTGGTTTTGGGCACCCCAGCCTGGCCAGGAGCCTCTCCCAGTCTTGCATCTTGCACCTGTCCTGCTTCAGTGGGGTGGTGAGGGGCTGGGGGCACCCTGGGGACCTTCTCCAGGCATGGGCAGTGCCTGTGCACCCGTGGGAGTGGGGGTGATGCTGTCCACCCTATCTGCTTGGCACCCCCTCCCCAGCCACCCACCGCTCCCTAGGTCTGGTGGGCCAGGCCTGCTGGTCCTGCAGATCCCCTCTTCCTCCTCCTCCTCTTCCTCCTCCTCCTCTCAGGACACCTGGGCCCTAGGGTGCCTCATGCCCACCATGGCTCTCCCCACTGGCTGGTGACAGGGCAGAAGGTTCCACGTCTTGGGGGGGTCCCCAAGTCCTGGGACTCAACCCGGGGCTACCTGTGGAATCTGGAGAGGCTGCAGCCTCAGGGGGGATCCTGGGGGGCAAAGTGGGTGGCACTGGGTGCCCAGTGGGGCTCAGTGTGGTTGAAGGGGGCTCCCCAGCTGCTGTGCTCCCCTCAGAGGGCCCAAGGGGAGCTGTGCCAGGGAGCAGGAGCTGTGCCAGGCTGGGGCGAGGGAGGGATGGGGGGCTGGGAGGAGGGGTGCCAGTGGGTGAATCCTCGTGGGATGGGGGTGGTGCCAGGGGTGGTGCCAGGTCACTGCTGTGCAGCGGGAGCCAGACGTCAGCGGCTAATGGAGAGAGGAGTTTCGTTACCACCCAGCTCGCCCCCTGGCACCACCCCCCTCACCCAGACTGTGAGGGGGGCACCCAACCACCCCCAGGGTGCCACAGCAGGGCAGGGGAGTCCCAAACCAGACCCTGCTGGAGCCTGGGCACCCTGTTACCTTGGCAGGGTGGGCAGCAGGCAGCAGGCAGCGCAGCAGGCTCGGAGCAGGAATGGGGGCACAGCCTCTTCTCACAGCTCACCTCCCCAAGCTGGCACCCAGGGGTGCAGATGGGAGTCAGCCACACCCCCCACATCCCATACCCAGTCACATCTGCTACTGGCATGGGCACCCTATGAGCATGAGCATCCTGTGGGCATGGGTATTCTATGGGTGTGGGTATCCTGTGGCAACAGGCCCCTCAGGAGCATGGGCATCCTATGGGAATAGGTATGGAAATGAGCACCCTATGGGCAAAGGCACCCCATGGGCATGGGCACTCCATGAACATCACCACCCTGGGGGCACTGGAACCTTGTGGGCATGGCCAAGCCACAGGCATGGGAAACCTATGGGCATGGGCACCCTACAGGTATGAGCACCCCACAGGCACCTTAGAGGCATAGGCACCTCATGGATGCTGACATCCTATGGGCATGGGCACACTGTGGGCATGGCCAGCATACAGGCATGAGCACCCCATGGGCATGCACACCCTATGGGCACAGGTAACCCATGGGCATGAGCACTCTGTCAGTATGGGCACCCTATGGGCAGAGGTACTCTGTGGGCAAGGATACGTCATGGTCATGAGCACTTTATGCTCATGGGTACCCCATGGGCGTGGCCACTCCGTGGGCGTGGACACCCTATAGTCATGGCAACCCTCTGGACACAGACATCCCATGGACACAGGCACCTCCTGGGCACGGGCACCCTGTGGTGGCAGACACTGCATGGGCACCTCCTGGGCATGGGCACCCTGCTCACCTGGCAGGTGCAGTGGGTGCAGGGCTCTCCCTCGGGGGTGAAGCTCTGCCCGTTCGCCACCTTCCTACCCTGGTAGTTGCAGTCTGGGTCAGGGGGAGCAAGACAAAGCTCAGCAGCTGGAGGGGTGCTCCACGGGGTGCAGGGGGCACGAGGTGCCCTGCTCCCAGCACCCTCAGTTCCTACCATCACAGACTGGGCAGCACTCGCCCTCGGGGTGGAAGGGGTAGGTGCAGAAGATGGCACAGTCCACAGGGGAGCAGGCCACGGAGCCCAGCTGCAAGAGATGCGAGAGGTCTGCTGCTGGTGCCCACCAGGGTGCCCTTGGGGGAATAAAGGGTGGGGGACACAACCCTGAAGCCCTCAGGGGCCCAACCCCATCTCGTGGTCCTTGGCACAGCCCTCACCAGGCAGATGCAGCTGAGACAAGGGTCCAGGAGGGAGGGGAAGGTCTCGTTGTTGTAGAAGATCCTTCCCATGTAGGTGCAGCCTGGGGGAGGAGAGAAGCTCTTGGGGTGCTCAGGTGGCTCAGACATCCCCACGGAGGCCTCTCTGGGTAAGCTCAGACTGGGCCTNGCCTGTGCACCCGTGGGAGTGGGGGTGATGCTGTCCACCCTATCTGCTTGGCACCCCCTCCCCAGCCACCCACCGCTCCCTAGGTCTGGTGGGCCAGGCCTGCTGGTCCTGCAGATCCCCTCTTCCTCCTCCTCCTCTTCCTCCTCCTCCTCTCAGGACACCTGGGCCCTAGGGTGCCTCATGCCCACCATGGCTCTCCCCACTGGCTGGTGACAGGGCAGAAGGTTCCACGTCTTGGGGGGGTCCCCAAGTCCTGGGACTCAACCCGGGGCTACCTGTGGAATCTGGAGAGGCTGCAGCCTCAGGGGGGATCCTGGGGGGCAAAGTGGGTGGCACTGGGTGCCCAGTGGGGCTCAGTGTGGTTGAAGGGGGCTCCCCAGCTGCTGTGCTCCCCTCAGAGGGCCCAAGGGGAGCTGTGCCAGGGAGCAGGAGCTGTGCCAGGCTGGGGCGAGGGAGGGATGGGGGGCTGGGAGGAGGGGTGCCAGTGGGTGAATCCTCGTGGGATGGGGGTGGTGCCAGGGGTGGTGCCAGGTCACTGCTGTGCAGCGGGAGCCAGACGTCAGCGGCTAATGGAGAGAGGAGTTTCGTTACCACCCAGCTCGCCCCCTGGCACCACCCCCCTCACCCAGACTGTGAGGGGGGCACCCAACCACCCCCAGGGTGCCACAGCAGGGCAGGGGAGTCCCAAACCAGACCCTGCTGGAGCCTGGGCACCCTGTTACCTTGGCAGGGTGGGCAGCAGGCAGCAGGCAGCGCAGCAGGCTCGGAGCAGGAATGGGGGCACAGCCTCTTCTCACAGCTCACCTCCCCAAGCTGGCACCCAGGGGTGCAGATGGGAGTCAGCCACACCCCCCACATCCCATACCCAGTCACATCTGCTACTGGCATGGGCACCCTATGAGCATGAGCATCCTGTGGGCATGGGTATTCTATGGGTGTGGGTATCCTGTGGCAACAGGCCCCTCAGGAGCATGGGCATCCTATGGGAATAGGTATGGAAATGAGCACCCTATGGGCAAAGGCACCCCATGGGCATGGGCACTCCATGAACATCACCACCCTGGGGGCACTGGAACCTTGTGGGCATGGCCAAGCCACAGGCATGGGAAACCTATGGGCATGGGCACCCTACAGGTATGAGCACCCCACAGGCACCTTAGAGGCATAGGCACCTCATGGATGCTGACATCCTATGGGCATGGGCACACTGTGGGCATGGCCAGCATACAGGCATGAGCACCCCATGGGCATGCACACCCTATGGGCACAGGTAACCCATGGGCATGAGCACTCTGTCAGTATGGGCACCCTATGGGCAGAGGTACTCTGTGGGCAAGGATACGTCATGGTCATGAGCACTTTATGCTCATGGGTACCCCATGGGCGTGGCCACTCCGTGGGCGTGGACACCCTATAGTCATGGCAACCCTCTGGACACAGACATCCCATGGACACAGGCACCTCCTGGGCACGGGCACCCTGTGGTGGCAGACACTGCATGGGCACCTCCTGGGCATGGGCACCCTGCTCACCTGGCAGGTGCAGTGGGTGCAGGGCTCTCCCTCGGGGGTGAAGCTCTGCCCGTTCGCCACCTTCCTACCCTGGTAGTTGCAGTCTGGGTCAGGGGGAGCAAGACAAAGCTCAGCAGCTGGAGGGGTGCTCCACGGGGTGCAGGGGGCACGAGGTGCCCTGCTCCCAGCACCCTCAGTTCCTACCATCACAGACTGGGCAGCACTCGCCCTCGGGGTGGAAGGGGTAGGTGCAGAAGATGGCACAGTCCACAGGGGAGCAGGCCACGGAGCCCAGCTGCAAGAGATGCGAGAGGTCTGCTGCTGGTGCCCACCAGGGTGCCCTTGGGGGAATAAAGGGTGGGGGACACAACCCTGAAGCCCTCAGGGGCCCAACCCCATCTCGTGGTCCTTGGCACAGCCCTCACCAGGCAGATGCAGCTGAGACAAGGGTCCAGGAGGGAGGGGAAGGTCTCGTTGTTGTAGAAGATCCTTCCCATGTAGGTGCAGCCTGGGGGAGGAGAGAAGCTCTTGGGGTGCTCAGGGGGCTCAGACATCCCCACGGAGGCCTCTCTGGGTAAGCTCAGACTGGGCCTGCTCAGCTTGGACATGAGGAACAATTTCTTGCCCTCCAGGGCTGTCCAGGCCTGTGCCAGCCTGCCCAGGGCAGCGGTGCAGTGCCCATCCCTGGAGGGGTTTCTGAGCCCTGAAGACGTGGTGCTGAGGGCCAGGGGTTGGTGGTGCCCTGGCAGGGCTGGGTTAAGGGCTGGGCTCCATCGTCTGAAAGGTCTTTCCCACCAAAACCATTCCATGATGCCATGGTCCTGCCATGGGAGGGGGCTGTGGGCAGGGGGTTGGAGAGAGGATAGAGTGGGGATGAAGATGGGATGTAGAGGTGATGCAGAAGGGATGAAAATGGCATGAAGAGGAGATGCAGAAGGAGTGAAGATGGCATGAAGAGGAGATGCAGATGGCATGAAGAGGAGATGAAGGTGGCATGAAGAGAGGATGAAGAGGGGGCTGCAAAAGGAGTGAAGATGGCATGAAGAGCTGAAGATGGCATGAAGAGGGGATGAAGATGGCATGGAGAGGATGAAGAGGGGCTGCAGATGGCATGGAGAGGCCGCAGCCCCGCCGGGAACCGGCGCTGACCTGCGGAGCAGTCCGGGCAGCACTGCCCGGGGGTGTGGATGGGGTGGGGGCAGGTCTCCAGGCAGTCCGTCCGTGTGCAGCTGACCGAGCCGTCCGCCTGCAGGGGAGAGGCACTTGCCAGAGGCTTTGGGGCACGCCGGGACGGTGCCGCTGGGATAAAACCACGGCCAGGAGCAGCCCTGGCAAGCTGAGGAAGGAAGGAAGGAAAGGAAGGGAGGAAGGGAGGAAGGGAAGAAGGAAGGAAGGAAGGAAGGAAGGAAGGAAGGAAGGAAGGAAGGAAGGAGAGCAGGAGCTGTGCCCGGGGCAGGGGCAGGTAGGAGGGGGTGAAGCAGAGCAGGTTCTCATTCACCTGGCAGATGCATAACTCACAGGGATCGCCCGGAGACCAGATCTGTCCGACGGGAAACTCCACCCCATTGTCATCCATCAAGCAACCTGGGGTCGGACACGGGGTGGGGCAGGACACGGGTACCCCCCAAACCCAGCCTGGCATCCTCAGCTCTGCACCCACGCACTGCCGTGTGCCCTGCCCAGCAGCTCCTTGCCCCCAGCTGTGCCCTACATCCTGCCCTCCTTGTCCCCCAGCTGTCCCACACATTCCGCCTTCCCTCGGCCCAGCTGTTCCCAGCCCCCCACCCTCCCCATCCCCAAGGGTCCCTCACACCCCGCCCT